>JAKKPZ010000402.1:0-38568 GCA_022814885.1 Ditylenchus destructor
CAAATCAGTCAGAGACACAAATTAGTTAGAAGGAGAGGCTGAAGGCCGCGACTGTCGACCTCACCCTAACCATACAAGTATGAAGGCCGCGACGTGACTCTCGTAGGAGTCCCAAACCGCTAGTGTGTGAAATATTTTGATCGATTGACATTTGGAGTTTTGAATATATTTTACACTTACTAAAATGTTCCGGTGAGTCGGTGTCTGCTGTGCGAGAATAATCAGTTTCCTGAATATATATAAACATTCTATCACCGATCCGACAAGCCCACTTGGCGAATCGAGGAAAAGTTACTAGGCAAGTCTGGGAAAATTGCACCGCTGAACCCGTTAAAAATGGCGTTACCCGGCGAACCAGAGGAAAGGTGATCTGGAAAACTTAATTACCTTATCAGTCAAATAGAAACGATGAATATGCAAGGAAGAAAAAAAATTGTTTAAAGTTTGTGTTAATTTCTATGTGCAGTAAACGCCCTGTTATTTACTTTGAAAACAATTAAAATGTGACATGTTCTGGATGAGATCATATGGGAAACTTTAGTTAGCTTTCAATATAAACTTGGCACCAATGGAATCAATAAACTAAACATAGACTTGTATCAATGACGTAAACATAGCAGTCGCATGTCCATTCATATCATTTTATTTAATCGATCTTTGAAAGCAACTTTTCGTTTCTTTTGAGTTGCCTTCCTGAGATTGATCACAGCAGATGTGACATTCAAAATGTTCAACATGTTCTGGATGAGCTTGTATGGTCAATTTTGGTCAGTTTCCAATATAAACTTGGCACCATTGTTATTCAAGTTGAGATGAATGGGACGGGCTCACTCACGTTGATCATTCTACATACAAATGTTTGAATGATCGAAGCAAAATGGTCCAAAAGTACACACCTAGACATTCAATACAGGTCCATCTATAGGCAATTTTAACATTTCAATCGCTTGACATGTGACTTTTTACTTCTCAAGAGTCATGTTACTTTACTATGAAACCAGTGTGCGTCTGGCCGATGTCACTCACCTGACGTTTAGACCCCTTCCACTGCTCATTTCCGGGCAAGTGATAGCTTAAAATGTTCGTACGGATGTGCTGATACAGATTTTCAAAAAATTTAGACAAAATATAGACAAAATTTTTTAGACAATTTTTAGACAAAATTTTTTTTGAAAAATGGGGCATACTGACGGCGGAGGGGGGACGCCTCGAGAGCGGCGGCGTAGGACAGCTAGTGAGTAGACAATATAGACATTAGGAAGCATTGTTATGGAATGCTATGATCAATATTTGCTTTGCCATCACGTTTCTTGGACTGAGAAATGCTCGCGACCTTAATTTGTTATGGATATCAAAACAACTTCATGGACCGAAGGCCCACGGCTGAGAAGACTTGTCTGACGTAGCCAGACTGGGCACCCTCTAGTATGGCAGTGAGTCAGACAGATGTCTATGATTTGAGTCGACTGGTCTTTCAAAACAACTAGACTGACAACTAAACTGGACTGACAGCGTACCTATTCAGGTTGGGATGGATAGTACATGTATCGATTGAAAACAAGGCTAGACATGCATAACGTTGATCATTCTATAAACAAATGTTTGAATGATCGAAATGAAATGGGAAAAGTCCGTACTCACCTGATATATGACCTTTTAGTTCTTAACATTCGTTCATTTAGTAGGTAAAATTTGGTGACAAATTTTATTTTTTGTTCTATCTTTTAGAAAGAAAAATATGTTTTGTTAAATACCGTAAATCCTCTAATTAATCCCTCCCTTAATTTGATCCCTACCCATCTTCTTACCTAGTGTTTGAGTGCTGATTTTTCTCTTACTTTCACAAGTGCATTCTTAGGGGTGCTTATTTCGTTTTTCAGACGTTCGTTCTTAAGAGTGCTTATTTTAAAAATGTACCTATTTTAGGGAACGAATTTGATGTCTAAATTTACCTAAATGTACCTAAATTTACCCAATTTTTCTCCATACTTTCATGCTTAAGGGTGCTTATTTTGTCACTTCTGTCTTTTTTCAGTTGACCTAACCCATAACGCTGGACTTGCGGATACGCGAGTTGGCTATCCACATGGATTTTGAAAAAAATCGATTTTTTGAAAATGTGGAAAATTTTTCTGCGATGAGTGTTTTTAGGGGTCATTCGATCCTCTGATTCCGAATCTGCAATTATTTTTTATATCACGTGAAAAATGGCCACTATTGGACGAACTGTTGGGGGTTTTTCGTCTCAAGTTCGAACCCCAGGTCCGTCAATAATTATTTCTCGGGAAATTACTATCTTTTGTTAACAGACAAACCCAAATTCATATTCTGCGGATATTAATTGAATAAAAACGTGGATCCGCCATACTCGAAAATTTGTTACGTCTCAAAATGGTGTAATTTACGTCATTTCCAGCCCAAAAACGTCAAAAAACGTAATCTTCCCAACTTTCGTGGCGGGACCACCCCCGATTTGAGGTCAAATTCGGATTCGCCGTATCGAAAAACAGTATAGCCGAAAAAATCCCAGTCGATTTCAAACGTACTACTTCGCATTTACTGCAAAATACACGAAAACGGCCATTTTTGGGCAAACAAATCTTAAAAATGGTCAAAAACGGTCATTTAGGTTAGAAATTTTATGAAAAAGTAAAATTTGAGGTGTTGCTCAATCATACTGTACAAGAGAAAAATTATTATGATTATCCGTACGTTTTTTAGTTAAAATCTGGGCTGTCAAAGTTGACACATTTTACAGGGAAAAACGCAAAGTGTACCAACTTTGAGTCACCAGATTTTAATAAAAAATTGTACGGATGAATATTTCACCCACCGGGTATGATAGAGCAACACCTGAAGTTGCGTCCTGGCAATAAAAATCTTTGACAAATGACAATTTGATTTTTGGCTGGAAATCGGCCGTACACATTTTATGTCACAGTTGGCGCCGAAAACATGGTTACGAAAACATAATCCTCTCTCATGTTAATTGCCCAAAATGTTTTCAAATTTCATTTTTTTTTGCCGCGAGTTTCAATTTTTATTATAAAATTTGCTATTTTCACCAAATTTGACATAAACATAGCTGGCGCATGTCCATTCATATCATTTTATTTAATCGATCTTTCAAAACATCTATTCCTGCATTTTGAGAGCTGCCGTCCTGAGATTGATCACAGCAAGCCAAAATGTGACATTTTCTGGATGAGCTCGTATGGCCTTGCTAGCTAGACACTTGGCATCATTGCTATTCAAGTTGGGATGAATGGCACTGGCATCGATGCTTTTTAAAATCGACCTTCGAACCATTCTAAACATGCAAAATGATGATCATTCTACATACAAATGTTTGAATGATCGTGAGAAAAGAAGTCCCTTGAGAAGTTTGAACAAACTATTATTGAGTGAAAAAATTTGAGTCGTTGTCTTGGTTGAAATCCGGGCGTTGTCTATGTTCAGACCGGAATAAACTTTTTCAAGTACGATGACCAATTGTCCTGATCAGCAGCCAATTTTAACTCTTCATTGCCCGACCATGAGATTTTGCTGATTTTTGGTATACCGGTAGATGTTGTGACTCTAAGAGATGCGTATTTTTTCTTTTTCCAAAATTTTTTCAAACTTCGAATTTTTGGTTGTTCAAAAGTCGGAATTTTTCCGAAAATCCATGATACCCCCTCTATGGTTTCGAAATTTTAAAAAAATTTTCGAAATTTTAAAAAAATTTTCGAAATTTTAAAAAGCCTCTACACTTTTCTGGTCAATTTTCTGCACGAATCCGAAATTAGTTTTTTCGTTGAGTGTCAAAAAAAATTTTCAAGTTCATTCATTTTTCGAAAGTGCATCTCGAAACAAATTACAAAAAAGGTTTTTGAGCTAAAACGCAAAAACAAATTACATATCCTGATTCAGGACAAAAAGTTGGCTATATAAGATCAATATCAGATTTGAGCTAGGAGTGCAAAAAATTGGCCAAAAATTACTCCAAAGTTGTGTGCTTTTTCGCAACGCTGGGAACTAAAGGGGTACACATTTGCGTTGCGTTTTGGATAACGCTGGGAAACGAAGGGTTAACACCGGACAAAATGTTAAAAGGACACCGGACATGGAGTTGTATGAAACTCTAACTATCCATATGTGGTTTTCTGTCAAATGAACAATAGTAACTGATTTGTAAGGAATATAACAAGATTGTTTGGGTTATAAAGAAAAAAGTTTGTAAGATGTATTGAAAATTGGAGAGAAAGAATGAATTCGGTTCTTTTGGCATATCGGGGGAGGTAACGGGGCTATTTCCATACATATTTTATATAGCAATTCTCAGTCAGATGAGTAAATAAAGTAGTAAACAAAATGTGAAAAATTTTTTATAGGTCTAACTGGACATCAGGGATTATGGTGCCGGATTTTTTTTAAACATCCACTCTAACCTATTTCGCAGGATATAGGTGGGGGGGGGGGGGGTTGATGGCCGACTTTTCACGCTGCGCTCGGATTTGGGCGAGTGATAGCTCATTTGAAAGCTCTCGGTGAGAGAAGCACCGGTTTCAAGGGAGGCACGACCCCCTGTGCCCCCTTTACCCCCCAAAGGGCCACAAAAGCCAACTTTTCACCGATTTGGGCGTGTGATACGTCAATCGATTCCTCTCGGCGAGGGAAGACGATTGGTACCGGTTCCAGCCCCAATGGAACATTCCAGAATGTTCTAGATGCTTCCACGACCTTATTTTCTCTCGAGGCGAAGGCCGCGGGTTTTCCCTTCTTGTAGATCTAACTGGATGGTAGACCCAGCTGAGGGTATTCGTCTGTCGACCTCACCCCAACCATACAAGTATGAAGGAGCGGCCATCTGAAAACAAAATGTGAAAGCTGCGACGTGACTCCCGTAGGAAGTCCCAAACCGCTAGTGTGGACAAAACTAAACATAGACTTGTATCAATGACGTAAACATAGCGGTCTCTTGTCCATTCACATCATTTTATTTAATCGATCTTTGAAAGCAACTTTTCGTTTCTTTTGAGAGTTGTCATTCCGGGATTGGTCACAGCAAGGCAAAACGTGACATTTTCTGGATGAGATCGTATGGTTGGCCTTCAATAGAAACTTGGCATCAGTTAGAATCATTCAGGTTGAGATGGATGGTGCAGGTACTTTTTAATGGAACTTCGAACCATTCTAAACTTGCATAACGTCGACCATTCTACATACAAATGAATGATCGAAGCAAAATGGTCCAAAAGTAGACACCTAGACATTCAATACAGGCCGTCCATGGCCAATTTTAACATTTTACTCGCTTGACATGTGACTATTGACTTCTCAAGAGTAGACAACATAAAGACAGGAGGAAACATTGTTATGGAATGCCATGATCAATATTTGCTTTGGCATCACGTTTCTTGGACTGAGAAATTCGCGTGACCTTGATTTGTTATGGATAGCAAACCCATGGTATGATCAATATTGCTTTGCGTCACATGACCAAACTTGCGCAAATTTCTACGTTCAGTAACATTTCGGGATATTGATTCTGAAAATGAGGCTATTAAAAAGTGGTCGTTCAATATTAACATGAAGAACATATATAAGCATTTATAAGCTTTATCATTCTCGTTTTGTTCGACCCATTGCCAACTACGTCATTCGTGGGAATTAGCAAGTAATTATAAGTAATCAACCGTCATTCAGGCCCGTACCCAGAAAAAAATTTCGTGAGAGGTTGAGATTTCAGGGGGTTGAGAAGCGAAAAAAACGTTCTTAGGGGTGCATTTTTCTAAATTTTCTCGAAAATTTTGAAAACCATAGGGGACTCTATGGTTTTCTAGCTTCCGAATTTCAGGGTGGGGGGTTTACAACCCCCAAACCCCTTAGTTACGAGCCTGCCGTCATTTGGCATTTTGTTTCATTATCGTTTTATTGTTCATGTGCTTGTTAAGAATTCCTTAACGATCGGGATAATAGGTAATTATAAGTTTAAGTTCCAAACATGTGGTTTGCGTCATAATACTTTTATTAGAGAAGTACCCCGCGGCTACGCCGCCAAATATAGATTAAACAATTTTTTTTCCTAGCCCGGGGATACCCTAGAATTTTTCTGACCCCGGATTCGGATTCCCCGCACCCGAAAACCCCCGGGGGGCAAAAATCCCCCTGTCAAAAAACGATTTCACCCGCGCGGAATCGAACCTTCATCGGCGGGCTGGTGCCTGCGCCCCATTGCACTCGGCCATGGAGTCACAGGTGCCGAAATCGTGTGCAAAATGCCGTATTTCGCGCACCTGTAACTTTCTTAGCCGCGCTCGAATCCGATGAAGGATGGGACCAAAATTCTTAGAATTTTAAGGTGGTCATTTTGAGGTGTCACTCGCCCGGTACTCGAACATTTTGAGATTTTCGAAACTGGTGGGGACATTAGACCCCTTAATATAGGGGGACTTTTGACAAAATTCAGGCTGGTAAGGATAGTGCATGTATCGATTGAAAACAAAGCTAGACATGCATAACGTTGATCATTCTACATAGAAATGTTTGAATGGTCGAAATGAAATGGGAAAAGTCCGTACCCAGACATTTGTTTGGGGTCTGACTATAGGCAACGTTTACTCACCTGACATATGACCTTTTAGTTCACAACATTCATTCATTCAGTAGGTCACATAAGGTGACAACGAAAATTTTTGTTCTATCTTTTAGAAAGAAATATGTTTTGTTAAATACCGTAAATCCTCTAATTAATCCCTCCCTTAATCATGTTTCTTGGACTGAGAAATGCGCGCGGTCTTGATTTGTTATTGATATCAAAACAACTCTCGACTTGCCCCATTGACGACTGGTCTTTCAAAACAACTAGACTGACAACTAAACTGGACCGACAGCATACCTGTTCAGGTTGAGATGTATAGTGCATGTATAGATTGAAAACAAGGCTAGACATGCATAACGTCGATCACTCTATATACAAATGTTTGAATGGTCGAAATGAAATGGGAAAAGTCCGTACCCAGACATTTGTTTGGGGTCTGACTATAGACAACGTTTACTTACCTGACATATGACCTTTTAGTTCACAACATTCATTCATTCACTAGGTCACATAACGAAAATTTTTGTTCTATCATTTAGTAAGGAATATTTCGTTATATACCGTAAATTCTGTCCGCCAATCTGTCGCCAATTGTTTGATACGTTTCAGTTCATCTCCAGCGGCATGTTATTGGACAGCCCCGAAAGCTATGTCGGGACAGATTGTCTGTTTTGAAATTCAAACTTTGAATTCACCAAAACGAAAACATTTTGTAGTCTTCTGTAAAATCTTCTTCTTATATAAAGCCGGGGTTTATATTTTAACCCAAATCTCATCCCTGGTCTAATACCTTTACCTTTCTGTGATACTTACTCTCAGTTTTAGTGATTTACTACTTATTTTCAGATGTTATCTAATTCTTATTTCTTGGTCTTTTTATTGTTATTAACACAACAAATTCGCAATCAAATCTGCGCTGAAAATGGCACAAATGGTCCTGCAGGATCGGCCCAGGAGGAAGGTGACAGACCGGTGACAAATAAACGTTGGTTTTCTTTCGATTTATGAGATTGAATTGTTTCTATTTCGTATAACACTTGAAACAAATCGGAAACTGGCATGTTAAACCCTTCATTGCCCGACCGTGGAATTTTGGTGATTTTTGGTAAACAGAGCTCGGGCCCCTTATAACGGGAAAAATATTATTTTTTAAATTCGATTAAAAATGGCGATTTTCAGGGGTTTGAAAATTTGGCGCTAGTTCAAATTTGCGCCAAAAAATCAGGTCCTGCACGGAATTTGACAAGTTTATTGGATTTCGCCGATTGGATTTCGCCAATTTTTTAATTTCCGCAAAAGGTGCCAAATTTCGAGAGTTACGAAGGTTTTTAGAAATCGGATAATTTAAGGTGACACCCCAAAATTCGTCAATTTTCGAGGTATGTCTCGAAAATGGCCATTTTTCAGGGCAAAATTGTAGAAAAAGTGGGTAAACAAATTACATATCCTGATTCAGGACAAAAAGTTGGCTATATAAGAGCAATATCAGATTTGAGCTAGGAGGCCAAAAAATTGGACAAAAATTACTCCAAAGTTTGCGTATCCTTTCGGATACACTGGGAAATGAAGGGTTAAACTTAAGCTTTTGCACTTTAATTTCCAGAAGTTCACTTCTTTGAGTCCATAGACGAAGAAAAAAGCGATGACAGAGACGGCGCTGGTGCCGCAACGCCCAAACAAAAATTGGGACACATGCGTGTCGACAAACAAGGTGAGGTCACTTACAAGCGCGTGACGAGCAATGCCATCACGAGCGCAATACAGCTCGGTATAGAGTACTCCATCCAATCTCTGGTCAAGAAAGAAAAACAGGACGTCCTGGTGTCGGATTACAAAGTCATTGAAAAAGTTCCTTTTCCATCGTAAGTATTCAGGATTATTTCTTGATGTCCAGGAAACCGACTTCTTTCGACAAAGTTAAAAATGTTTCAGAAGTTTGTTGTAGATACAGGTAGATCTTGAGATTTTCAGATTTTTTCGGGGACTTTTTTGGTTTCAAAAAATATACTACCGTATTACCTGTAATTAGCGCCCCCTAAAATAAACGCCCCCTCTATTTAACGCCGTCCTAAAAATGGTCTTTTTTCAAAATGTTCAAAATATTCAAATTTTTGTCGCAAATTCACACTTTTTGGCGCGAATTTGAATTTTTAGTATACATTGTGCTATTTTTGGTAAATTTTCAAAAATATGCCCAAAAAATGACAAAAATTGGCAAAAAATCAGAAAAAATCCAAAAAATTCAGATATTGAGATGTTCAGATCTTTTCGGGGACTTTTTAATTTCAAAAAAATTATTATTTACACGTTCTGGAATCTTCTTGGAAAATCAAAAAGTCTTATGTTTCTTGGATCCTATCATGATTTTTTCCTTCTAGAATTTTTTGGAATGTTCACACTAATTTATTCAATGATTTTAGGAGAGGATCTCAGACGACGCTCCCGCATGATTACAAAAACTTTCACTTTGAGACTTACTATCCAAACGTTTTTCGTTATTTACGAGAACTATATGAAATAAACTCATCAGAATTTTTAGTAAGTTTTTTTTTAATATTTTGGTTCCATTATTGAAATTTAAATTTTTTTTCAGGAGTCAATTTGCTATAAACCACTAAAAGAGTTGGGCAATCCCGGCAAGAGCGGCTCACTCTTTTATGTTTCCAAGGATGACAAATACATCATAAAAACTGTACAGAAAAACGAGGCCGAGTTTTTGCGGACACTACTTCAGGGCTATGTCTTGAATATTCACCAAAATCCCAAGACATTTTTGTCAAAGTTTTTCGGATTGTTTTCTTATAAGGTCAGATATTTTTTATTTCCTTGCTAGGGTTACAATATTTCAACTATTTTTATACATATTTTGGATATTTTTAGAAAAATTTTAAAAATATTGAATATTTTGGAGAAAAATCGTAAAAGTACAAATTTGCGCCTGAAAATTTAAATTTTGGCCCAAAAATTTGACCAAAATTGTGGCACCTGAAGGTAGCCTTGGGATTTGGCAGCGCGTGATAATCCGTTCCGAAAATAATCCGCGTTATAAAGAGATTCAATTATATCTAAAAACTTTTTTCGATCCTTAATTCTTAATTCTTTCTTACTTTGCAATGGATATTTGACTCTTGAATAGCTCGGATTCCAAAGCGATGCTTAGTTGCACTCTTATTTCAGAGCAGCGGAAAGACTATTCGCTTGCTAGTCATGAACAACTTGTTGCCAACTTCGATCGTAATGCATCACAAATTTGACCTTAAAGGTTCGAGCTTGAACAGATTCGCGTCAGAAACAGAGAAGTTGAAAGACGAGCCAACCCTAAAGGACCTCGACTTCGACGAAGAGTTCGAAAAGGGCATTATCCTAGACGCACACGTCTACGATAACCTCATTGGCATTATTGAACGAGATGTGAGAGTACGTTTTCTGGAATATAAAATAGTTTCAAGAATAAAAATGTTTGGTACTTGTCTTTGGCAAGTTAAGAAACCTTAATCCCGAGTTTAGAAGAAGCATGTCATTAGCTGATAGCCACCAGTTTAATTAAAAACGTTTAAATTATGGTTCATATCTAAAAAGGATAGGATGACTTCTTCTGGGATGACTTCTTCTGCGCACAAGAATTTTTCGCAAAATGTGTTTTTAGGGGTATTTTGATATGCTGATTCCGAAACTGTAATCAGTTTTTTGATATCGCGTCAAAAATGGGCATTTGTGGGCCACTTTTGACCAAAAATGGCCATTTTTTGAAAAAATAGCGGTTTTCCATATTTTCGTGGCGGGACCAACCAAAATCCGACCACAAATTCGTATTCCCCGCATCAAAAAACCCCTATATAGGTGAAAGCGGCAAAATTTCTGGACCCTCGATTTTTCGGTAAAAACCCCTGGCTCGAGTCTCAAAACTTAGTAGACAACCTAATATTTTTGAAAACTTTTAGACTAATTTATACAAATTTAGCCGTATTCCTGAAAATACGGTTTAAATTGCCGCGCTTGGAAATTGACTAAAATATTGAACAATGTCTTGCGCGCAGAACAAGTCATCAGATAGTTTTCAAATAAGAACCATAAATTCGTTTAGGTGCTCGAGAGCCACAGAATCACGGACTACAGTTTGCTGCTCGGCGTACACAATATTGACCGTAAAATTGCGGAATGTTGCAAAGACAGCGGTAAGCATCAATGTGCAACTTCCGACTGCGAGGAGCAAGGCAGAAAGTTGTATTCTGCGGCGAGCTTAAAGGAATCCTGGAAATCCTTTCAACTTGACTTCAATACTTCCAAAGGACCTTACAGGTATTCTTTTGGGCAAAATTCTGGAAATTTGCACAATTCCCCTAAAAAAGTTTGGAAAAAATTTGAATTAATTGAATTTTTATTCATTTTTTGGCAATTTTTGCCTATATTTCTCGAAATTTGATGGAAAAATGCCAAAATCTTTACTGAAATTTCAAATTCGCGCAAACATTTGAATTTTTGGAAAATTTCGTAAAAAACTATCTTTTTGGGGGAGGGTTTAATACAGGAGGTTAAGTAGAGGGGAGGGGTTAATTTTTTTTTTGGGGGGGGGGGGTGGTTTAATTACAGGTAATATGGTATTTTTTCCGCAAAATTTTCTGCAAATATTTTCATTTGGGATTTTTTTAGAGAAGGCGGAGTGCCGGCGAAAAATGCCGATGGCCATAGGCTATTGATCTTCATCGGTATCATCGACATTCTTCAAAAATACGGGTGGATAAAATGGACGGAACACAAATTGAAGAGCATCTCTCACGAAAGTGTAAGTCATTTCTCTGTTTTGTGCCCATATAAGGTTATCATTGGCCGGCGACCTATTTGCTATCTATTCTATAATTTTTTCTTTATGATAGGCAAAAAAATTAGTTAGGTAAAGAAAGTAGCCATATACATTCAACCCCCGTTATAATCCCCCGGATATAACCACTCTGGACCCGGAACGGGTCCCAGATGAAAAATACAAAGAATTTCCCCCGTTATAACCCCCATCCCCGCTTATACCCCTCCTCTGGGGAGGGTAGGGAGAAAAAACCATAGGGGGTACAACATGAAATTTTTCTCCGGCGCCGAAAATTTTGAGCAATTTTCTCAAGTTTTCAAAATTTTCCTTCAATTTTTCTTCAAATTTTTAAAAATTCGTCCCCGAATTAAGATAAAATAGTGTAAGTTTAATGAAAAGTGTGTAAAAATAGTAAAAATAGCCTAAAAACACAAAAAACACCATTTTGGGGCGTTTTTGGCCCATTTTTGCCTTTGGAAAATTATGTTGGGAATCACAAAAAAATCCCAAAATTTATACTTGCTGCAAAATTGTAAAATTTTAGTTCAGTGACTTCCACAAAGTGTATTTCCTCAACTATCTTAGTTTATTTGAATGCTTTCAGAAGAGTATATCAGTGGTGGATCCAAAGGAGTATGCCAAACGGTTTAAAAAACACATGCGCGAAAAAGTGTTCCGCAAAGCCCCAGGTAGGCAATTTACCGCAATCATATCTTTAACGCTTAAATTACGATCATTTTTCGAAAGAAATTTTTTGAATTCATTTTTCGAAATCCAAACAAAGCTGAAGCGAAATTTTACGAAAATCCTGGATTCATATTTGCTGGCGATAGTGACCTTGTGACATTGGGACATTTTTACACATCGTCTCCGGATCATTTTTACACAAAAATATTGATTGACCCATAGAAAGCTAGGCACTGTTTACAATTATTATCTGTATCTCAATATTAGTCCGAACTAATTGTACGCCAGCAATTTGCAAAGCGTAAACATGTCACAAAAAAGAGCGGCAATTTGAATTGTATTTTTGAGGATACGACCTAAAATGGACTTGTTATATGGAGAAGAGGGCAAATAAGCGGTAGTGTGCCACGAAAAGACTGCTTAGCAGAGGTAGTGGGAAATAACCAGGCAGACACAGACATTCTCTGCGCTCTAACCTTTGCGTTGTCTTTTCTTGGTGCCGCACATTACCGCTTATTTACGTCCTCTCTACATATAACAAGCCCATCTTGGGATTGAATTTCGATTAAAACCCAATAACAAAATTAAAATACGATTCAAATTCCCGCCCCTGTTTGTGAAATCTTTACGTATGTATGGCGTAGAGCTAGTGAGGAAAGCTTTTCAGATACAGATAATATTCTGAATGATTACATAATATGTTCAGAATGCGAAAAAGAAAAAGATAATATAATATGCAGAAACAAGGCCGAAACCGGTACGCTAAACCACGTCCAAGACAAGAAAGATCAAGGTGTGCCAGTAAAGATTAAGGAAAATGCAAAAACAGTACAGATTGAGGAAAAAGTCAAGACAGTAAAGGAGCCAGTGAAGGAGCCAGTAAAAATCGATGAAAAAGCGCCCGGTAGGAAATTTTCCGCAATCATCATCTTCAACGTTTTAATTTTTGGTCTTTTTCGAAATTCGCGTTTCGAAATTATTTCGCAATCGATCGCGAAAAAAAATCAGATTAATTCTTTTGCGCGGCAATAAAAATCCATTTTGGAGAAGGGCTTATTTTGGACGCTTATTTTTCAATCTCCCTCTATGGGGCTTATATTTGAGCGGGTATATTGGAAGCGGGCTTGGTTTAGAGAAAACAAGAGGGTAAATGGGCGCCAGCGCCCAAGTCTGCTTCTGTATAGGTAAATTTGGCCTTACAACACGTTTTTGGTTTTAGCGTGAATTTAAATTTTCAAATGTTGAATATAAATATCTCAAAATTTCTAACTTTCCAAGACCTTTCATTTAAGCTATCACTCGCTCGTAACTAACATGGGAATCGTACAGCGTCAAAAACAGCCATTTTTGCCACTTTTTGGCAAAAAAAGGCCACTTTTCGAGATTGCCGCTCCCAAATTTTTTCGGATTCGTATACCAACTTTCCGAGACCAACAAAATGAGCTATCACAGACCCCTGTATCGGAGGTACAAAAAACTTTCCTTTGTAGAGTCGAAAACACCCATTTTTGCCACTTTTTGGCCAAAAAATGGCACTTTTCGAGATCGCCGTTCCAATTTTTTTTCATTTCCGTCTAGTCTCGTCAAGGCCTACAAAATGAGCTATCACACCCTCTGTACGGGGGGTACATAATTCTGGGCGTACGGTACAAACCAGGGGTGGGCCTGGTTAATATTAAGAGGAACTTTATTTGACCAATAACTCAAATTTTTTGACTGCAAATTGTTTTTCTGAGGGCACATATTCTACACAAATGTGGGAAAATAGTATGTAAAATGCTCACCGTTTTTTCAAAAGTGGCCATTTTCGGGCCTAAAAAGGCTTGATTCGGTCCCATTCGGGATTCGGTACCGAATGATTCGGTAGTACCGAATCAGTACCGAATCAAGCCTTTTTAGGCCCGAAAATGGCCACTTTTGAAAAAACGGAGAGCACTTTGCATACTATTTTCACATATTTGAGGTACAAAATGTGCCCTCAGAAAAACAATTTTCAGTCAAAAAATTGAGTTATTGGCCAAATAAAGTTCCTCTTAATATTAACCAGGCCCATCCCTGGCCCTTACTCATAGCCTTGAGATCGTCAGACAGTAAGAAAACGGGGGGGGTACATAATTCTGGGCGTACGGTACAAACCCAGCGTCACTTGCGCTTTAGGGTGATTAATAAGAATACGGTACTCAGGCTATGAGGTACACAGGTGTATATATACCGTAAATCCTCCAATAAGTCCCCCTCAATTAAGTCCCCCCTCAAATAAGTCCCCCCCTAGACCCCCAACGAAAAAATAAGTCCCCCCTCAAATAATCCCCCCCTAAAATGGGTATTTTTCCAAATTTTTCCAAATTTCAAATTTTTGGCGCAATTTCAAATTCTTTGGCGCAAATTTGAATTTTTATTGCAAATTTTGCTATTTTTTACAAAATTTTGTCAAAAAATTGAAAAATTTGCTTAAAATTGGTGAAAAATCGATCAAAAATCCAAAAAATTCAAATTTTTGGCCAAAATTTTTCGGCGCCAATTCAAAATTGGTTTAAATTTTCAAAAATTTTCCCAAATTTTGCAAAAAGTCCCAAAAAATTTTCGCGCGCCTTCGGCGCGGCCACGAAATAATAAAGTCCCCTCCCTCAATTAAATCCCCCTCAATTAAGTCCCCCTCAAATAAGTCCCCCCTCTAGACCCCTACGAAACAATAAGTCCCCCGGGGGACGTATTAGAGGATTTACGGTAAGTATGTTCAGAATGCGAAAAAGAAGAAGAAAAAGAGAATATAATATGCAGAAACAAAGCCGAAACAAACGGTCCGCTAAATTCCGTCCAAGACAGGAAAGATCAAGGTGTGCCAGTAAAGATTAAGGAAAAAGTAAAGCCAGTGAAGGAGCCAGTAAAAATCGATGAAAAAGCGCCCGGTAGGAAATTCTCATTATCAGAAATAATTATCTTCAACGCTTTAATTTTGAGTCTTTTTTGAAAGTCGCGTTTCGAAATTGATTTCCCAATTCAATTTCGCAATTCGATCGCGAAAAAATACGCAATAAAAACGAAGCAGAAGCGAAACTTTACGAAAATGCTGGATTCACAATTGTGGCGATAGGGATCTTGTGACATTGGAATTGTTAAAATGCGATTTGGCAAAATTGGCGCGAAAACATTTTGAACACATAAGTAAAATTCCACGAAATTAGTTAGCCACCTGATATAACAATTTTCAGGATGCGAAATAGAAAAAAAAGAAGACCATATAATATGCAGAAACGAAGACGAAACATACGGTACGCTAAAATATGTCCAAGACCGGAAAGATCGAGAAGCTATAATTATTAGTAAACTTGACGTGGCTATAAGCAAGAGAAAGCAACTAGTGGGCACCACCTTGCTGAACTATTTCATAGAAAAAATAGCGAAAAAAGAAGGCTTCAAGAGAATCAAATTAGTTGTTATTCGCGGAAAAGAAAACGAAGCTGAAACGAATTTTTACAAAAAAGCTGGATTCAAATATGTTGGCGATAGTATCCTTATGAAATTGGAATTGAACAAAAGAAACTGAACCGGAAAGTTGAATCACCTATGGGTTTTACCTGAAGATTGGCAGAAAATTACTCATTGAAACAGTAAATTTAAAAATATGTATATTTTGGTTGGAGTATATAGTATATATTTGTAGATAGAGACTTCTATATAACTTTTATTCACCTCAGACTTGGGTAATTATACCTTTATAAAACATGCGGAACAGTGCCCTGCGGTGAGAATTTTTGAACCCCTGGTACTTTTTTTCAAGCGCATTCTTAGGGGTGCATTTTTTCAAATTTTTAAAATTCGCGCCGAAACCATAATGCCAATAAATTATATGGAAAAATTAGCGAGAAAAAAAGCGCAAAAATTTTTGAAAAAATTGGCTTTTCTTTTAAAAATTGACTAAAATTTATCATTGAAATAAAGTATACCTAAAAAATGTAAGGAGAAAATAGCGCCGCAGGCGAAAATTTTTTGAAATATTAAGCTTGTTTGCCAAAAATTGCCACCAATTAATTTTCCTTTGGTCCCCCCTTTTGATTTTTTTCTCCCTTCCAAAAGCTGACCCCCCGGTAATTACCGGATTTACCTATATGACCGCAGGGCCCTGATGCGGAAATGTTAATCAAATGGTTATCATAATCTGAGAAATTGAATATTCTACACGGTATCGAGCTCGTTCTCCGATTGACTGAGTGTCTTTGGCTTTTGTTTCTATAGAAACGTGCCTGGAATTTATATGTTTATTATCTTTTCATGGCCTTATGTAATAATTGAGAACTGAATAGAGAATCCAAGAGGGTAAATGGGCGGCACGGCGCCCGAGTCTGTCGTTGTGCTTGTGTACAAGTACAAGCGCGCACACGCACCCGCACACACATACACACACGACACACAAACACTTTTTGTTATTATCTTTCTATTAGTTAAATTTTATAAATTCATATTCGGCGCGTTTATGCATAGAATACCGTAAACTCTCTAATTTAACCCCCTCTTGTTTTACCCCCCCTAATTCTGCCCCCCCCAGAGGTCGATCGAGTAATTATACCCCCTCTAATTTTGCACCCTCAAAATGGCAAATTTAAAAAAAATGCCAAAAATTCAAATTTTTTCCAAAAATTTGAATTTTTTACATATTTTTTACCATTTTTGCAAAATTTCCCAAATTTTGCAAAAATTTGCCAAAAATTTTGTAAAAAAACGGCAAAAAATTTCGAAAAAAATTCGAAATTTTGTGGGCAGGAATTCAAATTTTGAATTTTTTGAAAAAATGACAAAAATTTTTGAAATTTGAGCAAAAATCCCAAAAAAATTTTCGCGCCGCGCCTCCGGCGCGGCGCGAAACCTCGATCGCGTAATTTTACCCCCTCTAATTTTGCCCCCCCTAGAGGTCGATTGAATAATTATACCCCCGGGGGTTAAATTAGAGAGTTTACGGTATGTTATAGTCAATAGTACTCACATGGTGTGATGACTATGCAGTCTCCTCTGTCCGGTGACAAGAATACTGTTATAAATGACATGAGATAAGTTAAATAGTGAAATTGGTATGAACAAATTTTAGGAATGCTTAATTTTTCCATTTCATCAGATACGACCAACATCAAACAGGAAAAGATATAGTCCTCAAAAATGGTAATTTTTCCCAAAAATCGAATTTTTACCAAAATGAACATTTATGAGGGCAAAATTGGATTATTATATTATTATTATTATATATTATTATTAGATTATATTATTAGAGAGGAAAAATAGGGCCACTTCTGCAGTTTGTTCCCCACCTCATGTTTTTGAAAGAAATATAATATTTTTTCAACTCTAATAGCCAAATTATATTTTAGAATGTTCTTGAATGTCTGTCCCCTTTGTTTCGGATAAATGCCTATTTTTGTCAAAAATTGACTTAATTTGCTATAAAATTCCCATTTTTTGGATATTTTCGGCGCGTTTTTTTCTGATTTTTGAAAAACGAATATGATATTCGGATTCTAAATGCAAATTGAGTATATAAGATAATTTTCAGCAAAAATAGAAAAATTCACTTTTCTCCAAAATTCGTCCTTTGGGGGAACAAAGCATATTTTTTCATGAAAAATGTAAATTTTGCATTTAGAATCCGAATATCATATCCATTTTTCACAAACCAGACAAAAAAGTGCCAAAACATCGAAAAAATAGCAATTTTCTTAGAAAATGCCTGTCAAAAAGTGGTCCATTTTGTGGAAAAATAAGGAATTTTGTAGAAGTTAAAATTTTTAAATGTAGATTTAGTCATTCTAGAATATTCTAAAATATAATTTGGCTTTTGGAGTTGAAAAAATTCTATTTATATCAAAAACGAGGTGGGGAACAAACAGCAGAAGTGCCAAAACAAGTTGCATATTCGGAATCGTCGGGAAGAATTGATACTATCTCGTCTACATCAGAGTTGAGCTAGGTGGCCAAAAAAGCGGTTAAATAATATATTTGAGCTAGTTGAGAGTCCCTACTATTGAAAAACTTACGCACAATAATTCCAGTCCATTCCGGTGTACTCCACAGATATTATGACATAACTTAGCAAAACTGAAACGAAAACTAAAACTAGGGCTCATTTAACACAATGTTGCTCTAAACTACAAATCGTGAGCCAGAAATTTATCGGAGCTAATGGAGTCCGACATAAGTGTCAACCGTACTTATTCCGCGCCCCATAAGTGGATTTTTTCCATCCCTATATTCCAGTGCTGTCACACACACAAACCAGATACCCCCGTGTTCCGCTCCTTTTGCGGCGCATGATAGCTCAAAATGCTCCCCTGGCGATGCTGATTCCGAATCGGAAAACATTTTTAACGCAGGTCTCAAAAAGGTGCACTTTTTTACAAAAAAGTGGTTTTTTGGTCACTTTTTGTACTTACGTGCCCAACTTTCTCTGTTCCGCTCCTTTTTGGACGGACGATAGCTCAAAATGCTCCCCTGGGAATTCTAAGTAGGGAATGTGTAAAAATTGTTTAACGCAGGTCTCAAAAAAGTGGTTTTTTGGCCACTTTTTGGTAAAACCCTAGCTTACAGACTATCTTACTTTTCCATATTTATTGGTTCTCATACTTTTCTATCTTTTGTCAGTTTTATCAAAATTTAAGCATTATGAATTGTAAGAAAACTAAAAAGTGCTAAAATTGCTGCGCAATAAACAATAGTAATAACTTTATTCACACTACGTCATATTCATAATTTTGTTCAAATTATGTCACAAACTATCTGGTTGCTTCAATGGTGCCGGTGGCGATGATGTGCCGGAGCTGCACGTCCATAGTAAGCGGCATACCAAGCTGCGTACCCATTAACTGTAATATATCCATCAGTTTCCAGGATAAGGCCGATGACACACACAAAGATGGCAAAAAGAAAACCCAGTGAAATAAAATACATAATAGGAAGATTCTGGAATAGAAAATTTAGCAATGTAATGAAGCCAAAAATTACCGTATTTCCTCTAATTATGGCCCCTATAATTGTACCCTCCCTATAATAAACCCACCCTAGAGATTGAGAAATAGTGTGTAAAAGTGAGAGGGACCCTATAATAAACACCCTCTAGAGGGGTACTGAAATAATATAACCATCGGGGGCTTAATTGGAGGAAATACGGTAGTTGTAATGAATATTAGACACAGTACGATATGTTTATGTGAAACATACGGTATACAAAAGTCAAATTTGTAGAAAAGGCCACTTTTGGCCCAAAATGACCATTTTTATGCCGTTTTTTTTAATAAACGCAAAAGTGGATAAAAATATTTGCAGACTAGGTCATAGGAGGTCGAGGCGAACATTTTGAGCTATCGTTTGGCCCGATAGCGATTGCGCAAGGGATGTCTGTAATACCAATTTTAGTGATATAATTATGCCAAGGATTAGTTGTAAAGAATATTATACACAGTGCGATATATTCATGTGTAATACAACTCTGGGTTAAATTCGAAAGTTACCAATTATTGGACTTAGCTATTTGCTATAGAAATCGGTACTTAACATTTGTACGCCGGCCGTTTGTACGCCGGGACATATGTACCAGGGCTGGGAGATCGGATCGGATCGGAAATATCGGGTTTTTCGGGGTTCGGATCGGATCGGTTTTTTGGCCTTTTCCGATCTGATCCAAGCACCCCTAAGAATGCACTCGGCGAATTTTTTAATGAACCACCATTCCAAAATGAGAAAATTTTCGCCTGCGGCGCTATTTGGTTACCAATTCTCCTCCAAGTATTTATAAAAATAGTGCAAATTTTTATATGAAAACCGGCAAAAATTGAATAATTTTCGCCTGCGGCGCTGATTTTTCTTTATTTACCCGTTGTTATTGAACGGCAATTGTCGTTTTTAGTAACCAAAACTACTGTTTTTGAGCTAAAAAATTGCAAAAATTTTCGCTACCACGAAAAATTTTGCCTGAAAAAAGTGTTCTTTCCAAATTTTTTCTTAATTTAGCAAAATTGAGTAAAAAATAGAAAAATTGTACAATTTCATGAAAAAACATTAATTTTGCCATATTTTACCAAAAACTTGCAAATTTTACCAATTATTGGGCATAAACAGCAAACTTAGGTGATTTTTTTGAAAAATTTTGAAAAATAGCTATTTTTGGGAAAAAATTTTGGATCGGATCGGAAATATCGGTTTTTTTTTGGGCTCCGGATCGTATCGGACCCGCGATCAAAGTTCCCAACCCTGATATGTACGCCGGGACATTTGTATCCCTCACGAGACAAACATCACTCGCGAGACAAAGTTTTCCACCTAGTTCAGTATTGGGTTTAATGCCTGGTATTAGGCAATCGCCCCAGGATTCAATGTAATGTATGCCATACATGCAATCCACGAAGTATGAAGTAAGGATGTAATATTTATTTCTGCTTTTTACTTCTTTAATTTCTTATTAAACATTCTCAGCATGCTCCAGATTTCTGATATTCTTAAAAAAATGTCTGTCTCAGCAATATTTTGATGACGCTGACGCTGACGATCTATATGTTTAACATCAACATAAACTTGTTTATAGTTAGACCAGACAGCTTTTTACTCCAGGACATTTTTGTTTCTTCATTTTCAAAGACAATCTTTCAATTTCACGTTTCTTGGACTGAGAAATGCGCGCGGTCTTGATTTGTTATGGATAGCAAAACAAGTATCGACTTGCGTCATTGACGCAAACATAGCAGTGAATCAGACAGAGGGCGGCAGGCCCGAGGTACTGGGCTTCATGGACCGAAGGCCCACGGCTGAGAAGACTATACATTGTCTGGCGTAGCCAGACTGGGCACCCTCTAGTGTAGCAGTGAGTCAGAGAGATGTCTACGATTTGAGTCGTCGGTCTTTCAAAACAACTAGACTGACAACTAAACTGGACCGACCAACCTCCATACCTGTTCAGGTTGAGATGGATAGTGCATGTATCGATTGAAAACAAGGCTAGACATGCATAACGTTGACCATTCTACATACAAATGTTTGAATGATCGAAATGAAATGGGAAAAGTCCGTACCCAGACATTTGGTTGGGGTCTGACTATACGCATCTGACTATAGACAACGTTTACTCACCTGACATATGACCTTTTTAGTTCTCAATTCACAACATTCACTCATTCAGTAAATAACATAAGGTGACAACGAAATTTTTGTTCTATCTTTTAGAAAGAAATTTGTTTTGTTAAATACCGTAAATCCTCTAATTAATCCCTCCCACAATGTGATCCCTCCCCATCAGTTAATCCACCACTAGACCGCTTTTGAAAAAATAAATCACCCAACAAATTAATTCCCCAAAAGTGGGTTTTCCAAAATTTTCAAAATTTTAAGTTTGCTATTTTTTTATCAAATTTTGAGACATTTCAGCGGGATATTAAACATTTGCCAAAAATCAAACAGAAATTCAAAAAATTTTGTCGAAAAATTCAAAATTGGATTACATTTTCAAAAATTTTGAGAAATTTTGCTAAATATTCAAAAATTATGCCAAAAAGTCCCACAAATTTCTGCTTTTTGCGTCTTTGATAGCATCTGCAACTTGATATATATACAAACTTTATATTTCATTTCATGAAATAATGGATAGATCACACGAGGTTTACAAATTTGTGAAAATTCACAAGAATATTTTCCAGATTTGTGCAAAATTTTGTTTGATATTTTTTTGAAAAAATTCTTTTTCCAGACTTTTCTATGCCTATTACCGTATAAAATTAACTAATCAATATAATTTTTTCAGACCGACTCATGAGAATTCTAACTGTCATTCTGTTGTTGCCATCAACCTATATTGTTGGAAATTCGCCGTTATTACCTCCAAATGAAGTGCGCATGCAAAGTGCAGCGAAAATTATTAACGATGAAGATTATGGACAGCTTATCTATAATAAAAGTGCGATGTTGGTGAGGAAAAAGCGGGAAATGTCTGATCTGAAAATAGCCATTCTAACAGAAGTGGTAAGTGAACGGAATATAACGCATCACAAATTGTTGGAAAGATTTTATCAACATCCAAGACAAAAAAAATATTTCTAAAACGAACGTGAGCTTCCACAATTGTTTTAAGGTATCATTTACTTTATTACAGTATATATTACAGTATATAACCCATATAACTTGTGAAAAATTTTTCGACGATTTTCAAAAAATTAATTTTTTCCAGATTCATGTGGAACCCCCTATGGTATCGAAAAATCGATTTGTTAAATATTTTAAGCACAGAGTGTTTTTATGTGTTTTCCGATGGGCTGATTCCGGATTTTTTACGTACTACATTAAAAATGGTCATTTTCGGGCAATTTTTACTCAAAAAAGCCAATTTTCCAGCGAAAATACGGCATTTGGGCAGAATGCCAAACTTACGCCAAAGGGGGTGCAAAATCTGAGCTCAAAATCGAATTCCCCGCACCTGAAAACCCCAAAAACCTGAAAAGGGGGTCAAAATACGCGATTTGGGCACAATGCCAAGAAAACGCCAAAAATGCCAATCTCGCGCCAAAATCTGAGTTCAAATTCGGATTCCCCGCATCCGAAAACCCCCCTCCCCCTACTGTGAAAACGGCGGCTCACAGTGCCGAAAAACTGCCGATATTCCAAAAAATGGTTTTCCCATACGATTGTAACGTTATTTTGCACCACCCTGTAATACTGTGCAAAACTTTCGGTTATGTCTTCAAAGTGCGCCTTAGAGGGACTCGATGACAAAAGACTAACAACTTTTTCAGATAGCAGACAGGGTTACCGCCCAGTTGTTACCCCCCAACTGGGTTTTTTATATAAAACCGTTATTTTACCCCAAAAATGCAATTTTTTACCCTAAAAATGCTTTTTTTCGCTGAATTCGTATTTCACATTAAATCGGATTAGGCTTAAGCTCCCGAACAACCCTTACGTTAGGCTAAACAACCCTTATAAGGCGCCAAACAAGCCATTAGGCTTGGGTTAAGCCATTAAGCTGTATGGGGCCTAAGGGACTTAGTCTTGGGCTTAAGCTCCCGAACAACCCTTATAAGGCGCCATAAGGGCGAAAACATCGAATGCGGAGCAAAAAACTGCATTTTTGGGGTAAAATAACGGTTTTACAAAAAAGCCAGTTGGGGGGAGAACCAGTTGGGGGGTAAACGTTCCCCCGCCCCATCTATCCCCCCAACTGGTTCTCCTCCAACTATCCCCCCCCCAACTGGGTTTCCTCCCAACTGGATTTCCCCCCAACTGGGGTGATGTCAGCAGGCAGGTACCACACTTAACGACATCAACCCAACTGGGGGGTAAACGTCTGCAGTGCTAAACAACACTCGCCACATGTCTTTGCGCCAGCGACGCAGAGGATTTGTATGGTAAGCATGAGAAAGAGAGTGTTCTAGCCGCCTCGGCCCAGTAAAAAGAGATTTTACTGGCTGGGTTGGAGGGAAGCGAGTGCGTTAGAGATACACACTCTCTCGCAAACTGAGCATCAGCTCAAAATGTTGCGATTTGCCAGCTAGAACACTCTCTTTCTCATGCTTACCATACAAATCCTCTGCGTCGCTGGCGCAAAGACATGTGGCGAGTGTTGTTTAGCACTGCAGACGTTAACCCCCCAGTTGGGTGGTAAGTTACCACTGGTAACCCACACTTAACTTTTATACGTGAAATTTCAGTTGTCATATGCATGCTTCATTGCTATCGACGCAACGCCGTTTAAGCCTTATGTGCGAAGTCGGCTGCAGCATTGGGGTGTGAGAGAGAGCAACGAAGGTATGTGAGTCCTAGAGTACTGTTTTCGACATTATACCCATTCCGGATAGCAGTTTTGGTAATGGGATTTTAAATTCCCTCTTCTCCATCACCTCTGGGGACGTCTGAAACTAGAAAAAATGCTCTGTATCAGGGCAGTCGGACAGTTGTGACATTTGGTATACTGTAGATACCACTATCGAGTCGCACTAACAAGTCGTGATTCCGAATTTGAAGCTTGGAATTGGGTATACTGTAGTAATGTTTCGAGCGTCAATATTAAATTTTACATATTTGTGACATATGATCCCGATTTCCCACAATTTTTGAAATTTCAATATTTTTATTGAATTTTTCTGTCGTTGACTATATCGAGCCCAATTTGAGAGTTGTATTGGAAAAGTTTGGCTGTCGTCGTTAACACAAACGTTCATTTGGACAAAGAAGGATACATTCACAATAAAAAAGGAATTGGCAATTTTATTAATGCCCCTGCAGATTTGAGAAGAAAAATTCAAGAGTTCCGTGAAGAAGCAGCAGAAGTAATTGAAAAAAAGTTAGAGGATGAACAAAAGGAGGAGGCCAGAATGCTGAGTGAGAAACAGAACATGAAATCAAAGGGTAAGTATTAGTACATAATAACCATAAAGTAATAGTACAAAAAATGTTTGACGCCGACCGGAATAGAACCCGAGACCACTTACCTGCGCATTTTTACCCCATTTTTGATAGAAAACTATGAGCGGCTTGGCTTAAAATCATTAGTAGATAACATTTCTATCTGTTTTGCATCGTTCTAGAGTGATTTACAAACAAGAAGGAAATACCCGCGGCTTTCGCCGATAGAGAAAAGAAAGTCCTGGAAGCCTCTAGAACGTTCTAGAAGGTTCCACGGTAAATTCTGATTCGATGCTGATCTTTTCGGTACGTTGTTTGACAAAATGGTCTCATAGATGCTGATCAAATCAAAAAAAATTCCCAAAAATGACTCCCTAATCGTTAATTAGGCAATTTTTACAACATCCTATACTAGTATTTCGCTGCTGTGGGGATGTTAGTCACACATTTTTGGAAGTCCATTCTTAGGGGTCTTATTTCATTTTTCGCAGGAGCATTCTCAGGGGTGCTTATTTTTAAAATGTACCTATTTTAGGGTACTTTTTTTGCACGGAATCCAAATTTTAGGTCTAAATTTACCTAAATGTACCTAAATTTACCCAATTTTACATTCCAGTACTTATTACAGTCCGTTAGTCCAAAATTTGGGTTGTGCGCGCGAAGCGCGCGTGCATAAAACTAAATACGAGTGCCGAAGGCACTCCCCCCATGGCTAGATTTTGGTGTATTTCGTTCAAAATAGGGAAAAATGCACACGTAAATGGTCTCAGGTTTAATTCCGGTCGGCGTGAAACATTTTATGGAATCAAAAATCTCGGAACAACATTTTCTCATGACTAATCACATATTTTCCATTCATTTTCTAGACACTTTGTCTTTTTATTTTCCCCTATTGGGTGGAACTACTAAAGTGCATATTTATAGTAACCGTTTTAGATGG
Source organism: Ditylenchus destructor (assembly GCA_022814885.1). Taxonomy (NCBI): domain Eukaryota; kingdom Metazoa; phylum Nematoda; class Chromadorea; order Rhabditida; family Anguinidae; genus Ditylenchus; species Ditylenchus destructor. Next base: position 25,378 of record JAKKPZ010000402.1, read on the forward strand.
ACATAATGTATCGGAGCGTGTGAAAGTCCCAGAAGACCTGGATCAGATGTCAAAGGCAATCATGGCAGACAGTATGATTGACACGCTTATAGGTATAGATGGCATGGGCGGGACTACCTGGAAATACAATCCCAACAACCAAGAGCATCGCACTCTCTACGAAGGCCTTCTCAAAGCTAAGCATGCCATTGAAGCAAAATACAAGAACAAGTGCCCACTGAAGGAATTCACAGGTTGGCTTCATTAACCGTTCAGTTTAAGCTCCATTCATTCCGATAGTCACGGGTTTAGACGAATAGCTTTGGTTATATTGGGAGTTTGATGAGGAATTTTATAAAGTGGATCTTGAAAACTGACTTAATAACTTAATTCTCACGTTTTCCTGGAAAAAAAATTTATTTTCCCAAAAATTCAAGACTTCTTTCGCAAAGCTCTCTCGTCGGCCACGGAGGGAAACGTTGTTTTAAAACAAACCAGTATTTGAGAGTCCCGGTCAAAATTCCTCCCTTCCCCCAGCAAAAATGGCCCTGGGCATTTTTACTGGGATTGGGTTTAAGTGAATCAGCGGAAAGTATATTTTTGAGAACAATATTAGTGAAACTTGAGATCCCATTGTTTGAAAACATGAAAATAAAATACTGGACACCAATAAAATAACGAAAAAACACTTGGAATCCAATAGGGATTCGCCGAAATATGCCACTTTATAAACAAAAACTAATGTAAAATTCGAATTCAGAGCAAAAAATTACCCAGAAACGGTTTTTTGGGCATTTTTATGTGATTTTCTGAAAATGGGGCCATTTTGAGCGGGGGCATTTTGACCGGTTCCCAGTATCTGACACTAGCTTCAGGGACTCCCTACGGGAGTCCAGTTAAAAAATTTGAATACATGTATACCTATGTTCTAAGTTCCCTCACATTCCAATGGGAAAGGTCGGGCGCTCCGACGAACTTTTAAAAATGATTTCACCCGCGCGGACCCGAACCTAAACCGGCTGGTCCCTGGTTCCTAACCACTTCGCTCTAAGCCATAGAGACAAAAATTTCGTGACAAAAAGGTTACAGACTAAAATAAGCACTGGAAAACACGCTTTTTCTAAATTTGTCTAAATTTTGTCTATATTTTGGTCTAAATTTTTCGAAAAATGAATCAGCACATCTATACGAACATTTTAAGCTATCACTTGCCCAGATATAGACGGGGTAAGTGGTCTAATGGCCATGTGATGGACGGACGGACGGAGTAACAGGGCTAGCTTACTGGGGGGATAAGTGACAGCCAGCCGTCCAGCGCTTTGCAGTTAGAGCGCAGCTTTAATGTCCCCCAGTTCGAGTACCCCTTTTCGAAAACTACCAAGGATTTAAACCTAAATCCAGAAATTTAACTCTGTCTCCAGCTTTGCCGAAATACCTCAAATGCCTTTCCAAATGCACATCACACAATTTTTTTCAGCCGCTGAGTTGCCTGCATACAAGTCATTATTTGCGCGAATACTTGGACCAATACCAGCAATGGCCACGAGTCTATATAAGGTGTTCAATGATGTACTGGAAGAGTACAAGGAAGAGCGCAAAGTCGAACAGCGCGTTTCCGATGTTTATGCTAAAGTTATTGATAGTGACCTTGCTAAAAAGATTACAAAAATTCATGGAATGTTTGAAGAAGTTCTCCTCAGTATCGGAAAAGACGCTGAAGCTGCCAGAGAAAGAGCAAATTCTGGCACTAAACTGTCTCCGGAAACTGGAAAGAATGTGCCAAATACCAAGAATAAAGTAAAGAAAGAGTAATAATTCATGCTTTCGTTGTTTTTAATCAATCTGTCCGGGTCCATAAACTAATACCAGACACATGCTCGGTTTATTCTAATTTGCAATTTAATCCCCCGGACCAGAAAGTAAAAAAAGGTTGCGCTTAGGACGGAAAATGTGCGGATGGATGTATGTGTGCACCTGGATCTCGCGATTGCCGGAGGCGAATAAAAACCCATTCGATATCATTCGTAAAGTTAGAATGGGAAAACCAAAACTGTTCAAAATTTAAATTCGCGCCAAAACACAAAAACGTATTTTTAGACGTTTTGGCCAGGGATTGTGGTGCTTTTTATGTTCCAACTCGATTCCCCGGGATGTTTCGGATATTCCTGCTTTTTACACTGATTTGGTACTATGGGTCATTTTTATGGAAAAAGCCACTTTTTCCCAAAAATGGGATTTTTTATACAAAGTTTCTGGAGGGCTGATTTTTTGCGTTCGGGGCTTTTTTGAACCCGGGTGTTGAGTCCGAATCCGATGTCAGATTCGAGGTCGGACCACCGATGTTAAAGTAATATGCCTTGAGAGCATTTAGCGGTTTTGGCCATTTTAGGCTACTTTTTTGTTCCAAGGGGTTTTCGGGCCAGGGAATGCGAATCAAAGTATTGTTTAGACCGCACGCGAAATGCGCAGCGCAGGCCAGGGAATTTGGATTGAGTTTTCGAGTGTCTATTGCTATATCGTTGTTCATGTCTGTTTGTTTCTTTGTTAACTTCACATAAATTTCATTTGTTACCATTCTGCATACAATATCACTCAGTGTACCCTGGCAGAGGAACTTGAATATCCGCATTTGAACTGGCGCGCTGCTTGATCATCCGCTTCCTTTTGTGGAATGTATGCAAACAAATGTGAATGGATGCTCGTAGTATTATCAAAAAAATTGAGTGGAGCTTGATTAGAGTAAAAATTTTTACAGTCAACACTATTCCTATATATTGCAGGAGGCTCTTTTCCATGCGCCTCCTCTAATAGGGAAAAGTGTTGACTGTAAAAATTTTTACTCTAATAAGGCCCCACTCAAATTTTTTTACCAATCTCTAGAGGAGACCCCTGCCGAGTAATCCCTCTCATTAAAAATTTCCAGCGGCCTCTTTTAACCCCTTTGGAATGCAATTATGTTTTGGCGCAAATTTGAAATTGGGTTTGTTCGCTAAGATAATTGTGAGGAGGTATTTTAGCTCAATCTTATCCTTCGTTTCATAAAACATAATGCCAACTTGAAGAAAATTTTCTAAATATGAATAGTCTTTATTCACATAGCTGAAAATACCGGCAATTTGAATTTATGTTAGGAAAGAATATCAATATCCGGATATGGATCTAAATAACTGTGTAGTAAAATGCTAATCTTTATTTCGAAAGATCATGGTTATACATTTTTATGTTTGTGTATTTTTCTTCAGTAACGGTAAATATAATTGATAACTTTGAATGAAATGAGTATGACCGTTGGATTGTTTAATGAGCTGGGTTTCGATGAGTAATTTTCTTCCAATCTGCAGGTGTGCGGTAAAACGCATAGGTGATGCTGCTTTGCTTCTTGAGATCTGGAGAATTGTCATTGAAGAATAGTTCAAGTTTATTGCTCTTATTTGCCAGCTCGGTCTTCCATTGCGCATGCCAGCCATCAGCAGCCAGGATAGCGTTCCAATTGCCGGTACTGATCATTGATTTTTCGTCTGGCTTTCCTTCAGGCTTCTCAGACATCTTTTCATTGAGCTCATGTCTAAATCAGAGTTGAAAAAAGGACTCTCTTCTTTTAAACACGATTCAAATTGGCGGGCAAAAACTGACAAACTGGCAGCTTTGCGCTTCAATAGTGCGACATATTAGGTTGGCAACTAAGTTTTGACACTCGAGGCAGGGTTTTTACCGGAAAATCGAGGGTCCGGAAATTTTGCCGATTTCACCTATATAGGGGTTTTTCGATGCGGGGAATCCGAATTTGAGGTCAGATTTTAGTTGGTCCCGCCACGAAAATATGGAAAACCGCTATTTTCTTCAAAAAATGGCCATTTTTGGTCAAAAATGGCCCAAAAATGGTCATTTTTGGCGCGATATGAAGAAACCAATTGCAGATTCGGAGTCAGCGCTTCAAAATACCCCTAAAAACATGTTTTGCGAAAAATCCGAAAAAATTTGATTTTTTGACCATAGTCAAAAAACCACATGGTTTTCGAAAAAAATCAATTTTTTTAAACGTGGAAACTTTTTGTGCAAAACGTGTTTTTAGGGGTATTTTGAAGCGCTGACTCCGAATCTGCAATTGGTTTTTTATTCCGAAGTTTAGTAGTTTTATTTTATTCCGAAGAATCATTGGCGTTATGTTATATCGAACAACCGTTTTGAGTCTGGCTCGCTTCTGCCAAATTTGGTGGAGTTAGCAAGTCTCACTAAATATGTGTGTGACGCACACATATCACTACTTTACCTGGGCTTCCACTTGTAGTCGCTATGGTCAGATTTGGCTTGCACAGTTACGATACAGTATATCATCATATCGGCTTTCGCGCGCATTTTGCCACCTTCGTTTGGTAGATGCCTAAATTTTTTCATTCTTTCGTGTTTTTGAGCAAAATAAAAAAATAGTTCTTTCGAAGGCGAAAATTTATAACGAAAAATTATCGGCCAATTTCAAAATTAATGATTTAATGCACTTATAAAACGTAAGAGTCAGGAAGAATATATATTGTACTGTATTCTTCCTGTATTCTTCCTTCTAGAATGTTCTACAACATTATAGATTAAAAATATGTTACAGAGCCAGAATTTCTCTATCGCAAATTTTTAGTTCAGATTTTCTAGAAAGTTCAAGGTATCAAAATCGCCTTGGCCAAACCCTTAGAAGGAATATGGTAATAGACTAGAAACGTACTTGATCTCTAGTATTCCATGAAACTCTGGCTTATCCACAATACCAGCTAGAGCTCTATTGATTCCTGCTTCAATTGTTTCACCTGGTTTCAGAGACGTGCCGGGCAGCAGGTATTGCACATTCGCCGACTGCGTAATTTTACCTTAGCGCGCCTTAGCTTTTTTCTAGAAAGATAATACCATTTGTTTCCATATTCGTAAAAATGGCTTTGCTCAAACCTACCTCCTGCAATAAAATCTCATAAGCTGGCGAGTTGCCAGATTCGGTGTGGTGCAAAACAACGGCCGCAAGCCCTATGGTGGTGAACGCAGGCCTAAATTTGGAAGAGAAACGGTGCGTATCCGCAGGCAGCTTTTGGAAAAATTGGGTACTGATAAAAAAACTCACAACGGAACCGTGTCCAGGTTCGGAGGGAGAAACGATTTTTTCATTATGACGACGTCAGTGTACTCTGCTGGCATCTTCAGTGACTGATCCACTGCCAAATGAAATCGGAAGCCTTCTTTCCACAACAGAGTGATCTATGCAGCTTGCTGGAAAAGGATATCTGTCAGTCAGAATCGAAAAGTGAACTAGATTTGTAAGGAAGAATGGTTCATTAAGAGCGTTTCATTTGTGATAGAGTCAGAGAAGCGTGGCGGCATTTCAAATGGGGGTTTTCTAGTATCACTTCTTTCCTTCAAGCTAATAGAGAGAAATTATCAGGAGAGAACTATATCTACCAGGTGACGACATATGTTCGTGAACTGATATTTATGCGTTTAAATTCGCGCCATTTCAGTTAGCCCCCTTTAGAAGGGGGCTAGCTCAAATCTGATATTGCTAACCCCTTCTAAAATACGATTTTAAGATAGGGTTAGCAATATCAGATTTGAGCTAGCCCCCTTCTATAGGGGTTAAACTGAAATGGCGCGAATTTAAACGGATAAATATCAGTTCACGAACATACGGTAGAAAATCCGATTTGAAATGCCGCTACACTCCTCTGACAATATCACAAATGGAACGCTCATATCGAACCGCTGTTCCTTTCAAATCGAGGACGTTTTTAAATTCTGCCAGACAATACAGTGTAATGTCTGCTGGAATTGAAAAACGCCTCCGTTTGGATTAAATACACCTTGACAGGCATATTTTTTGTAAAAAATTGAAAAAAACCTCCGGATGGACCAAGAACCAAATTCCTTTCACACATTTCTTTTTATCTTCCAGATTCAACTTTTCCTGGGCCGCATGAAGCATAGTTTTTATGGCTGTCTCGAGATGTTCACCGTTTGCCAGATGAGTATTCTCTTTCGAGTCATAGTATTCCATATTAAAGTCAAAGTCGAATGATTTGAGTTCATTCGCTGAAACGATAGAATCAGTATACAGTTTTGGACACAAAGTTTTGCTTACCTCCAGCAAATTGCAGCAAAGCCAATCCGATACAGGAAAGAAATAAGATGATACGGGTAGCCATAATTCAAATATACTGAATCAAGGTGAGTGTATAGAAAAAAGCAGGCATGGTAGCGCGGGAAAACCAAATTTGAATTGAATAATTTTTTTCTCAATTTTTTACCGTGTTCGACTATTTTCTGATTGTCCCTACCCCACCGGACCGGGGTACGATCTATCGATTGGCGCTATCAAAATAGGGTGTATCGCCACAAAAAATGGGTGGTTTACCCTATTTTTTCACTATTTCACAATAGGTGTTGCGAAATAACGGAAAAATAGGGTAAACCACCCATTTTTTGTGGCGATATACCCTATTTTGATAGCGCCAATCGATAGATCGTACCCCGGTCCGGTGGGGTAGGAACAATCAGAAAATAGTCGAACACGGTAAAAAATTGAGAAAAAAATTATTGAATTCAAATTTGGTTTTCCCGCGCTACCATGCCTGGAAAAAAGTTAGGCAAATCAGGAGATGCTGTACCTGAAGAAGCGAAATTAAGGTGTACGTTTTTTACGGTAAACTAACGGTCTTTCAGTGGTATATTTTCTCTAGGATATTTTGTCACGTCGACAAAGCTGCCAGGAATTTTATAAACAGCTTATGAAAGTACCATAATTCCTCTAACATAGCCACTCTACTCGACTATTAGCTCTAATGTAGCTCCCTTAGGTATTGAGAAATACCGTAAACTCCCTAATTCTGATCCCCTAATTCTAACCCCCTAGACCTCGGTTGAATAATTATATCCCCGGAGTCAAAACTAGAGAGGTTACGGTAGCATGAAAAACTATTTAGCCAGTAACTCCGTAAAAGGTGGGATTTCGGAAGTATTTAGTAGCATTGGAAATAAAATAAAATAATTAAAATTAATTATATTGATTATTAATTAATATTAATTAAAATAATGCTACTAATACAGGAAAATTCTGAAAAAATAAAATTCACTCGACTGTCATCTCTCTGAATAAGCATCGGCTTATATGGAGATAGATTCCGGCTAAGTTTATGTTGAGACGTCATCTTTGAGAGTCGGGCGCCTGGTTCTCTCAATCGATTTTCAATCAACAAACGAATCTTGCGTCGTGAATAGAAATCGAATTTCTATTCTAGAGTCGATTTTCATGAATAGAAATATACTTGACAAGTGGTTGTATTCGCCCACGGCGCATATACACCTGTGGACTTGAGAGTGTGTCCGTGTGTACGCGCCCATACATTTATAGTTTTACCAGTGTGTATATGTCATTTTCTGTTTTAGACAAACATACGTCCTTTACGTTTGGCGTAGAAATACGATATAGAACAGAGTACGGTTTTATTTTTAGGCAACAGCGCGCGTCGGGCGACTGGTTCTCTCAATCAATTTTTGCAAACGAAATCGCGTCATAAACAGAAATAATATAGACCAGTGGGTATCTGGGTCCCACAACGCTCACATTTGCCTAGCGAAGTGTATTTCGAAATCGAGGCGAAATAGAGTACCGTTTTATTGTGTTTGTGCTTGTGTTGTGCTTGCGTTTTATTTTTAGGCATCAGCGGGCGGCAGGCGACTGGTTCTCTCAATCAATTTTACTACGACGCCTATACACCTGGACTGGAAACTTCGATCGCGGGTCCGAACCGATCCTTGGCGACACCCAATCCGATCCGATCCAAAGTTTTTTACCAAATTTAGCTATTTTTCAAAATTTTTCCCAAATCATCTAAATTTGCTGTTTATGACTAAAAACGGGTCAAATTTGTGAGTTTTTGGTAAAATATGGCAAAATATTTTTTTCCACTAAATTGTACAATTGAAGTACTTTTACTTAATTTTATTGGATCAAGAAAAAATTTGGAAATAACACTTTTATCAGACAAAATTTTTCGTGGTAGCGAAAAATTTTGTAATATTTGGTGATTTTCATATAAAAATGTTTGACATTTTTAAAATATTTGAAGGAAAAATGGTATCCAAATAGCGACGCAGTTAATATAATTTTGGGATTTTGGTTCATTAAAATTTTCTAAAATTTGTCCCGGCCGCGCCCTATCGGGCACGGCCGGCGGGAATTTAAATTTGAATCCGCGGCCGAGTGCATTCTTAGGGGTGCTTGGATCGGAACGGAAATGGCCAAAAGAACCGAACCCCAAAAACCCGATATTTCCTCTCCGATCCGGTCTCTCAGTCCTGCTATACACCTATAGAATTGCTAGTGTGTACGTGTCATTTTCTGTTTTAGACAAACATACGTCCTTTACGTTTGGCGTAGAAATACGATATAGAACAGAGTACGGTTTTATTTTTAGGCAACAGCGCGCGTCAGGCGCCTGGTTCTCTCAATCAGTTTTTGCAAACGAAATCGCGTCGTAAACAGAAATATTATAGACCAGTGGGTATATGCCATATACTATATGGGTCCCACAACGCTCAAATTTGCCTAGCGTAGTGTATTTCGAAATCGAGTATAATGATCTAATGAATTGACATAGCGTAGTGTCGGGGTGAGATCTAAGATTGGATTTGTTTACAGAATTAAAACCCAGAATTCTGAAAATCTACTTTTCAGAAAGTTAGGTCAGGAACCCGGAAAACTGACGTACCGTACCCAATATCATGCATTTTTGTATCTAGGTGGTACAGTATTACGTGCTCTATCCCGCTTCTAACAGGCTCCGGACTGGTGAGCTTTTGACTTTTAATAATCAAAATTTTTCGATAATTTAAAAAACTTTTGAAAGCATGGCCTTCAGTGTTCCCCACTCCTGTACGTGAAACATGTAACGCAAACGAAAAACTTTTAAAAATTCCAAGATTGGTATTTTCCACGATTTCCAAATGCAAAACTCATGGGTGATTGATTTTCTGATTTTATGCCTCCATGTTGCAGCGAATGGTAGATTTAGATAGGCCCGGAATCCACTCGCTATGAAAAGATATGGGCCCACAAAAATAGAAAAAGTGTGTGCATCAAAAGATGATTCTGTTGTTGTCTATTATCAATAAAGACCCCAAAAATATTTTTTAAATAAAAAAAATATTTTTAAAATATTTTGGCCTTTTTTTAACTAAAATATTTTTAAAATATTTTTTTTATTTAAAAAATATTTTGCATATTTTGGGAATTTTAGTAAATATTTTGGCATTTTTGGACAAATTTTGCGATTTTCTGGCAAAATTTTCGTGGCGGCCTTCGGCCGCCGCGAAATTTTTTTCGGCGGAGAAATTTTACCAAAAAATTTTGCCGGAAAATTTTTTTTACAAAATTTTTCAAAAAAATTTTTTTTTATTTTGCCGTTTTTTTTCCAAAATTTGTTATATTTTGTTGAATTTTTACTTTTAATTTAGTCTGAAGTAACAATGAAGGCTAAAAAAGCAGAATTAAAGTCTAGAATCGGCAAAAAATAGTTATTTAAAAAAAATATTTTGCGATTTTTTTAAATATTTTAATTAATTAAAACCGGAATTTAAAAAAATATTTTTGGGGTCTTTAATTATCAATACCGTTATGTATGATATGCCGTTTAATTTTTCCATTTCTTTCAAATTCATTATCTGTTGGTTATCCGTGAACTCACTCTAAGAAGGTTTCTTATATCGAAATTGACAGTTGACTATGAAATTATTGAATGATTTTTATGGGTAACTGATTAAATATTTTTTTCCATTTTCAACCAAATTTTTAGTGTATACAATCAATCAGTTTTGGATAAGTAGAATCAATGTTAGCATATATAAATAATACATATATAAATAAATTTTAAGATGCTCGAATAGAACAGTTAAGTGCTAAGCATTCCGGTTTCTTCCTTAGTTTCGGATCAGCGATTCAATACCGTGTACGTTCATTCACATAATTTGGACGATTCGCTTGCATAAAATCCATAACAGAGCCCAAGGCATCGATTTCTTTAACATTCTCGTAGTAGTCAAGATTCGCTTTGCTCTCTGTGAAACGTAATTTTCTATCCTAAAATGAAGCAGTTACTTTGATTTTTATTTCTATCCAAGCGTATTACCAATTTTTGACCAGTCTCAGCAAAATGACCTTTAAGATCGTCGAATCTGTGCTTGAACACTTCCGCGAGCAATTCCAAAGCAGAATCATGCGACGTGCAGTTAACGTTGGCAGAAACAATCGAGTTTTCAATCAATTTTTGTAGAGCGGGCCATGGGAAGATCTGAAATTATTATGTACTTTACAGTTAATTTCTCTATACAGGGAAACGCAGAGATATCTTTCCGCATCCTGTCAAGTTTAAGAAATAAATATGGGATCTTTTGGAGGAAGGAACCAAACTTCTGCATACGGAGTTTTTATATAAATTACAATTGGCTACTAGAATTTTATATTTTCCCATAATCCATATCAGTTTTGTTAATAATTGCACTCACATTTTTGTCTCCGATTCTCTTTTTCACAGCATTGAGTGTTTCATTATCGTTATTCACACAATAGAGTACGTTTAGATCCTCATTCAAAATCAAAGCCTCGTCTTGTCCAACTTCCAAATGCAAAGCTAAAAGCGCTCAATTGATGGACTAAATTTTATAGAGTTAATTTCAGGAAACGTACTCTCAAACAGCCACTCCATTGGCCTTGCCTTGCCATCAACCTTATAGAAAATGGGAATCCACCATTTTGCTCTAAAAACCTTGCTAATAAGACCTATATTTGGTCCAATTAAAATTACTTTGAAACTGGTGCTGAACCCTCGAATGAACGAGGTTTTTGAGTGAGTTCAACGTGGGTGGCATTGTGACGTTTGACAGTCACCGCTGGATATCCTGGCTGAAGGATCCACGTTTCCGCAAACTCAGCAATGGATTTCGGGCCACCAGATGTTTGGTTTAAAGGTTTTGCTTCGGATAAAGTGTTCAAAAGATCGTGGTAGTCTGCATTTCCGAATTGATAGCGGTTGAGGTAGAGCTGAAATGTTATAAGATAAAACTGGGGATTTTTCTAAAGAGAATCAATGTTTTGGTAGAAATAAAGACATACTTTGATTCCCTCATAAAATTCTTTGGATTCCATTGCCAGTTCTATCGTTCGAATTGCGGATGCGCCCTGAAACAGTAAACTTAACTTTTTGTTACAACCAAAGCAGATTTGGAATCAAGTCTGGTAGTTAAATAATTCTAGTCTCAAGAATTTTTTGTAATTTTATAATGATGATTTTCACAGCTTTACCAAAATAAAAGACATATTACTTTGAAATATACGTATTTGTTGAAAATTTTTTTAATGTTAATGTAGTCCTCCGGCCAAACAGGTTCGTAGTGTACTGCTCGTGGAGGAAATGATACTCCCTCCTTGAGGAGGACAACGTTTAATGCGCGATAATACGTCATCTAGAAAATTTCATTATAATACTCGAAGCACACACAGTCAAACCCGGTATAACCCCCCCAGGGGGGTTATAACCGGGGGAAATTTTCCAAAGGCAAAAATGGTCCAAAAACGGCCCAAAAGAGTCTTTTTTGGGTTTTCAGGCTATTTTTACCATTTGGATGGAAGCCATGTTTCGCGCCTATTTTCCCCGGTTATAGCCCCCCACGGCCCTGTCCCCAGGGGTGAGCCGGGGCTATAATGAGATTTGACTGTACTAGATATCCTTATAGTTCTAGAACTGTCTAGAAGGTTAATACCGCTAATACTAGATATAACATTGTAACGAACCATATCATGTTTTTCTCCTATGCCAACCAAAGCCAGTACTTGCAAAAAGGCAGCAAACCCTGAAATATATAAGAGTAAATAATATCTTAATAGCAAATCTTAATAGTATCCTAATACCAAACCTTCATTCAAGAAAATGTCATCCCAAAACTTCATGGTAACCAAATTGCCGAACCACTAAATTCCAATCTTTTGTTAGAAAAATAGCAGAATCATACCTGATGAGCAAGCTCATGAGACACAGCGTAACTTGATCCTAACGAGGATCCATCATATATGATTAATCCCCAATTCTCCATAGCAGCAGCTGCTAAAAGTTTCACTCCAATCATATCCATTTTGGGAAGTGGATACGGCTGTCCAAGCTTTTTCTCGTAGTAGGATATTAGCTTGACTCCGTTTTCTAAAGGTTCCGCTGCGTTCTCGATTAGTTCAGGGATCAGCCAAACACGAACCTGAATAAAATATTATGTTTATTAATAAAATATTATTATACAACTTCTATGCGGGTAGTTCAAATTATATTTTCAATCATTGTTTTGCATTGATTGACCAGATTTTTCACGTAAGAATTTTCCAGCGAAAATTTTGTACAAATTTAGGGTAAATTTATTTAGCCATGATTTTTGTGAATTTTCTTTTTCGAATAAAAGCTTACGCGAATTGTATTTCCGCTGATAGATTTCATAGTCTTTTCTTTGTATTTGTAATTGACGACTGCCATAGCCAACAGATAGGATGACATTGGAGGAGTGTTGTCAAAGGACGTTTCAATCCAGTCGTAGCTGGAAGTATCGAACGAATTAGATTCAAAAAATGACAAATGAATTACAAAATGAAAGGTAAAATCAAATGAAAGCAATCAAAAGATGGAATATATAACGACCCGATATTTTATGTCAACAAGTCACAATAAATGGCGGCAATTTGAATCGGTTTTCGCAGTTTTGGCCATTGTGGACGAAATTCGCTGTTTTGGCTTTATAGAAACAGTTTTAGAGTGTAAAATGATTCTTTAATAGTATTTTAGACAGATATAGACTACTTTTAGACATAGTTGCGGCCAATGCTGCAAAACCCGATTCAAATTGCCGCCATTTATTGTGACTTGTTGACAATTCGTCAATGGGCTGGCGTAGAGTTAGTGCGGAAAACTTTTGAGCATCGGCCCATATTGAATGTTGGTTATTGAATATTTTTTCATTTGTGTTATCTGTAAAGACCCCAAAAATATTTTTTTTAATTCCGGTTTTAATTAATTAAAATATTTAAAAAAATCGCAAAATATTTAAAAAAATATTTTTTTAATTAGCTATTTTTTGCCGATTCTAGACTTTAATTCTGCTTTTTTAGCCTTCATATTTACTTCAGACTAAATTAAAAGCTAAAATTCA
>JAKKPZ010000403.1:0-38385 GCA_022814885.1 Ditylenchus destructor
CAATACGACTTATGATTTTTATTTACAAGCACCAAACATTTTCTACTTTTTTTTGACAATATATCGAAAAACGCATCAGAAATTGTGACAAAAATAAAGGTAAAAACCAGGAAAATTACGAAAAATTAAGCAAGAGCAAAAAAATTTTAATAGAGGCAAAATGAGTTAAGAATACTTAAGAACGCTTAAAATGCTCAAAAAATGCAAAAACCTACGAAAAAATATTAAAAACGGAACTTTTAAGGGGGCGTATTTTTTGCCAATCTAGCTCAAATCTGATATTGCTCTCATATATCCAACTTTTTGTCCTGATTCATTATATGTAATTTGTTTATCCACTTTATCTAAGATTTTGCCCTGAAAAATGGTCATTTTCGACACACCCGAAAAATCGAGGAAAAATGACGAATTTTAGGGAGTCAGCGTAAATTTTGCAATTTCTAAAAACCTTCGTAACTTTCGAAATTTGGCAAATTTTGCGGAAATTAAAAAAAAACTTGCCGAGAAAATCGGCTACCCGGAAGCCAATAAGCTTGGCAAATTCCGTGCAAGATCTGATTTTTTTGGCGCAAATTTGAATTCGCGTAAAAATATTCGAACCCGTGAAAATCGCAATTTTTGATCTAATTAAAAATAATAATATTTTTTCCCGTTATCAGGGACCCAAATGAGCTCTGTATTCTAAAGATCAGCAAAATTCCACGGTAAGAACAATGAAGGGTTAAGCTTGGGCTTAGCCTTAAGCTTGATTCTCTTGAAAGAAAAACCGAATCTAACCCTTTATAGGGATTAAATCCATAATTATTGTTTGAATTTGGTGGCCATTTTTGTAAATCAGTAACAAGAAAAAGCGAATCAGTAACATGGAAAAGGCTTACGTTGTTAAACGGACGCTTTTACTAAAAATCGATTGACGCATTCAGAGTAGAGTGTCATGGTCATGTCCCTCTAGCCCGGTCGCCTGTGTAGGTACAGGCACTTTGTATCTCTGAAGATCTCCTCATTTCGCGCAAAGAAATCGCTATACTCAAGAACCTCAATCTTAGTCCTGCCTTCTTTCTAGCGATGGGTATTCAATTATAAAAACACTGATATTAACTCAAAAACGCTCTCATTTATTCTCCTCTTTAAATTGTGTCACTCATTAATGTACCTTTAATGTCATTTTCAAACATATGGAAGATTGAAGGTATTTAGGAATATGGATGCGCATATTAGCTTTCTCATTATTCTTCTCGTTTTCATACTTTTCCATGCAAGAGCAGAAAATTCTGTTGAAATCAAAGTTGTGATATGCAAGGGAACAACGTCACTAATTCCGATTAACATTGCGGACAAAATTGAGTCAATCGAGGAAACATTCTCGCTTCACTTCATTAATTCAGACGCAAACAATGCTGACGCAAACAAAGAAGGTATGCCCAAAGTACGAAAATAAAACCTCGCTAATTCTACGCCAGCCCATTACGCAATTGTAAACAAGTCACAAAAACAGCGGCGGCAATTTGAAGCGTAAATAAAAGAAGGGCGAGGTGTTTACCATTTTGTGGAGATGCGGAGATGGAGACAGCCCAGACGGCTCTCTCCATCTCCACATCTCCGCATCTCCACAAAATGGTAAACACCTCGCCCTTCTTTTATTTACGCTTCAAATTACCGCCGCTGAAATTGACTTGTTTACGCTGGCGGGCGTAGAATTAGCGAGGTTTTATTTTCGTACTTTGGGTATACTTATCGTAGTTTGCCTAATATAATAAGATCCTTATTGAGGGTTTAAAATAGTGCGAAGAAATTTTTCGGCTTGAGCATCAAAACTTGCAAAAGTCGTATTTTCGTTGTAGGACCATGCTGAACTATTCTCAAATCTACGAATTCAAAAATATTGTTGAAATGTTTCGTTTCGTCGTGATTTATGCGCCGGAAAACTTCGATAAATTTTGATCCCGATCAACAATCGGACCCATTGAAAACTGGGTCACCGAATTTTCGGTCACATTTTTCTCATAATATCAAATAGTTCATAATTAGTTAAAAACGGTTATTATTAGTTGTAATTTTAACCCAAATTTAGTCGAAGTACTGGAGAGGCAGGTATTCTCAAGGCTAGTTTCCTATGAAATCGACCTGGCAGAAAAGGACATCTCGAAGCTTCACCTGAAAATAAAGAAGAAGATAGATGCCAAAGACGGGCAAGTAGAGGAAGGTATGGGAGTGTTTAGGTTTGATATGTAACGACGCTGTCATTGAGTTTGAATCAAATTTAGAGCTCTACGTAATCGGAAATTTCAACTCCGTCGGCAAGGACCATAAGACGATTGTGATCCGAGTAGACGACAACAAAAACATATTGCACATAAATTGGGAGAAAATCCCTGAGCCAATAAGCTTTATTGTCACTTAACATTCATAAGCAGGGAAATTTACTTTAAACAAACTGGAAGGGAATTTATCTACAAACCAATATTTTTGGAGAAAAACGACTACTTACTTACAAAAACCGCAAAAATTGCAATTTTGGAGGAAATCGAAAAAATAAATTATTAATCAATCCATAGAAAATATCACAACAATATTATTATCAAATCAACAGAATATATAGACCACCCATTTTTGATTGTTCTCCCTCTAGGCTCAATTTTCAATCATTTTGTGACCAATTTCAAAATATTTATCTTACGAAAAAATTTAAAATTCCATTAAAATGGTTTAAAATTGCTGAAAATTCTTTTACAATGAGAAATAAACTCATTTGTTTTTATGCCTAATCGTTACTTAGACGGACCGAGCAAGACAGATAATCAAACCAAGAAAACGTCAGCTTTTTCGATGGAAAAAGCTAAGCGTTTAATAAAGTCTGTTCTCCCCTGTGGGCTAGGGAAAAGGCAAAACGACGTAGTTAATCAGGATACCATAGAATGTTCAGGAGATTTTGTGACCGACATCCTACCAACCCCTTACCTCGGATGGAAGCCGTTTCCAGGAATGTTCAACGTGCAGATATATACGGAAAATGGAGAAATGCCAAAAGACATTTCCATGTCGGTGGAAGAGAAGTTCCCGGATCAAAGAAATGTAAATTTTATAAGATTTTTCTAATATCTTAAAATATTTCTGATTATCTCGAAGCATTATTCCGTCTTGCTTATACTTCTTCTTTATCACACCACCTTCCTCATACCGCATTTCTAGCACTATTTTCCATATAGATTTTTATTATTTCTGAAAATCACACTATATTTAAGTCAGGCACCTCACACTGCTTTCTTCACACCACCTTTCTCGTTCTGCCTTCCTATCGCCGTCTGTTTCTATCTTTCTCACTCCATCTTTTTTTCCATCGCTTTACCCATACCCGATCTGTTTTCGCCTTCCTCGCAAACAATGCCTAGGACCCAAAGCTAAGTAACAGTAAGTAAAATTTTCTTTAAATTTTTTCGATATTTCAGAAAGGGAAAAGATCAATGGGCGAAGTTGATGTGCCAAACAAACAAACAGATTTTAGTCTTCACAATAGTGAACAGCATAATAACAAAGGCTGATTGGACGACTAAGAAGGATGCGCCAGATTTTTTTGAGTGTAAGCAACTCGGTTTACTAATATTTTCAATCGAAATTTCTTGCACTTTAGACGAACAAAAAGCCCTGGACAGAAATGGAAATCCCAAAGATACTCATTCCGTCATCTACCCTCCGCACCTGATGGAGAAATTGCGAGACAAACCAATTACGTCCTATCAAAAAATCATGTCTTTGGTACTTTTCCCCCACTTCGGCCTGTATTTGAAAGGACCTAACATGGTATTGTCCTGGTACGGCAGTTACAACAAAATAGTACTCGAGGATATTCAACACCCTCTCTGGGTAGGAATTTGGCTCAACGAGATTTTCAAAAACGTTTTCAACAGCACTACTCATAATTTTTGACCGAGAAGTGCCAAACAGGTGTCCAAAATTTGCACTTTTCATCCAAATGGATGTATATAAATATGAATGTATATAAATAACGAAAAACTTGTCTTTCACAGAATCGGCTACTTCTAAAACTAGGGGTCCAGTACTGGCTACGCCAGTACATATTTGCTCTAAAATTTCTAAAATAATAAAGTTTGGTAGTGTTGTTCGGGAGTAAGGGTTGTAAGTTCCCTCAAATTCCAAGGGAGAAGGTCGGGCGCTCCGCTTTGTGTGAAAACTTATTTAAAAAATGGCCATAAAAATGAATTTTCGGGCAAAACTACCGTACTACCTGTAATTACTCCCCCGGGGGAGTAATTTTTCAAATACCCCCGAGGGGGAGTAAATATAGGGGAGTAATTTTAGGAAGGGGAGTAATTTTTCAAACCTCGCCGTGCCGAAGGCACGACGAGGTTTGAAAAATTACTGTCCGGTCCGCCGAAAATTACTGTACCGGTCCGCCGAAGGCGGGCCGCGAAAATTTTTGGCGCTTTTGTCAAAATTGTTGGGATTTTTGGCCGTTTTTCTCCAAATTTCTGTAAATTTAAGCCAATTTTTGACTAATTTTTTGGGAATTTTTAGAAATTTTTTGGAATTTTCAATACTTTTTTCAAAATTTTTTTTTTTCGATCCATTCATTTGTTGAATGCTTGAAATTAAATAGACATTTTTTGGTATGTTGATTATTTTTGATGCCGGATAACAGATAGTAGTAGATGCTTTGAGCTGCAAACTCTCCTTTGGCATTTATTCTTGAAAACTTTCCCTAGGAAAAACTGATTTCAACTGAATTTTAGGAACCGCTGTTAAACTAAATTTAAAATTAAAATGGTCTAAAAAATAGCTGGAAAATTTGCAGAATTTTGCTGTAATTTCTTGTGTTTTGTACTAATTTTAATTTTTCAAAATGCCTTTGTAGTCTAAAAAATAGCTAAAAATTTAATAAACTGTCTGAATTTGACAAACTAGTTAAATAATTAATAAGTTTGACTTTATATGTAAAATTTCCTTAAAAATTGAACAATATCTTAAAAATAGCTAAATTTTGTTTTTATATTAAAAATACAAAATACTAGCTAAAAACAGCAAAAATTCTGAAAATAACGTAAAATTTCATTATGCGTTTAAAATTTCCTTAAAATTGAAAAATGTCTTTAAAAAATAGCTAAAATAGACTACATTTTGTCTATTTATATTAGGCATACGAAATGCTAGCTAAAAAGAGCGTAATTATAGGGGGAGTAATTTTAGGCGAGGAGCAATTACAGGGATTACGGTAGTAATCCACGTCATCCACAGTACCTCTTCCACAGCGAAAACTCAAAATTATGTAAGGTGCCCAAAAATCAGCTATCTCCTGGAATGGGCTTTCCTAAACAAAAATCATTTGTACTTTGAGTTCTTCCGGCTAGTCCACGAAGGGATATATTCCGGGTATTGTCCCAGCGCTTGAGCCTATGCCTAATCAATATAAGGCCGGGCCGATAGCCCTGAACGTATCCATTGATGGACAAATGACGGTTACACAGTATTTTGATATTCTTCAAACTTTATGTCAGCATTATAAAGTTCATTTTCAGAACGTCTTCGCAGGACGATTCCTTCCAGTTCCGTTGTACGAAAAAGACGGACAACGCCCGACGTTGCGTATGATAGAGGAAGAAATCACGAAGACGGGGACGTTCAATATAATATCCAACAGTTGTTTCTTGTACAGACTTCAAGTGCTCACATTCCTCGGACACTATACAAGCATACTCCAACCAAAGGTCCTTGACAGAGCCATTAAAATACCTATTGGTGCTGCGAAAGTCCTATGGCCCGTGTTTCGCAAAATACCTTTCTTGGACCCCAAAAAGACTAGCAGAGACTAGTATTCATTTCCAGAAGGGAAGTTACGAAGAAAACGATCGGAAAACAAATCAATACACTTTATATTTATTGCAACTATTCTTTCATTCATTTCGGAGATACTCACTGTCAAATTCAAGGAAGTAAAAATGCAACACTTTGTTACATTTCGGAAGAAATTTTACTCTGAATGCCCCAATAAAATGTTTATTTGATTTCAATTGTTCATCAAATCTATAAGAGAGAAGATTCTAAATCTCGAACATATATAGCTGCAAGAATTTTGAGTTTACCGTTATTTCTCTAACTGAGCCCCCAAAAAATGGGTTTTCCAAATTTTTCGCTGTTTTTTCCTAGTATTTCGTATGTCGAATGTAAACATATTTTCCTTAGAATGCTGATAGCGTCGGCATTCTAGGAATATAAAACTTGGGCACAAATCGTTTCTTTATGTAAAATTATTATAAAAACTAGCCGAGCAGAGCTCGGCTAGCTGTCGGGAGTCTATATTCGTGGTTTAGATTGAATTCGTTGGTCAATAAATTTTAATTGGGTGAATATGAATAACAGTTTTGGTATTCGCTACGCGAAAAGAACTCGGCCTTCGGCCGTCTAGAAAACAGTATAGATTTTACAGGGTATAATACGGGTAATCGTTGCGTTATACCTACAATAAAGAGGTTTGGGAACTCGACAATTAGGTGTACGTTGTGTGGGCCATGCCGGGAACCTCGCGGCGCTTCGCGCCGCTCGATCCCCGGCATGGTCCACACAACGTACACCTAATTGTCGATCTCCTGATTGGGTTGTACGTCCGTCGCGACCTTCGGCCGCTCCAACGCACGCTCAAAATGGCTTATATAAGCCATTTTAAGCTAAACGCCCTCAGGCCAAATAACTTCGACGTGTATGGTCCGATGTCTGAAATTCTTGTGCCATTCGTATTGCCTCACCGAGAGCTATCATTTGACACCTCACTCGCCTCTGGAGGTGGTCAGAAACGCAAAATCCCGAGATATGCCCCCAGGGCAAATATCTCCATCGTGTGTGGTCCGATCTCAAAAATTCTTGTGCCATTCGTTTTGCCTCACCGAGAGCTATCATTTGACACCTCACTCGCCTCTGGAGGTGGTCAGGAACGCCCAATCTCGACAAATGCCCTCAGGCCTCATAACTTCGATTTCTGTCGTTAGATCTCGAAAATTTCAATTTTCCCCACCCAGGCTCGTTGAGAGGAAGCGATTGAGCTATCACACGTCTCTGGGCGCTTGCTGGATATTTCTAAACAATTGCGGCAACCAGACACGAAAAAAGGGGCGTGGCCTCGACTTTGAGGGGGCCAAAACAGGGGGTCCTTTCGAAATTTTCAAGAAACTTGTCTGGATCTTAAAATACTTATATTACTTACTTACTCACTTACTCACTTACTCACTTACTCACTTACTCACTTACTCACTTACTCACTTACTCACTTACTCACTTACTCACTTACTCACTTACTCACTTACTCACTTACTCACTTACCCACTTACTCACTTATTCACTTACTTACTCACTTACTCACTTACCCACTTACTCACTTACCCACTTACTCACTTATTCACTTACTCACTTACTCACTTACTCACTTACTCACTTACCCACTTACTCACTTACTCACTTACTCACTTATTCACTTACTCACTTACTTACTCACTTACTCACTTACCCACTTACTCACTTACCCACTTACTCACTTATTCACTTACTCACTTACTTACTCACTTACTCACTTACCCACTTACTCACTTACCCACTTACTCACTTATTCACTTATTCACTTACTCACTTATTCACTTACTTACTCACTTACCCACTTACTCACTTACCCACTTACTCACTTACTTACTTACTCACTTACCCACTTACTCACTTACTCACTTACTCACTTACCCACTTACTCACTTACTCACTTACCCACTTACTCACTTACTCACTTACCCACTTACTCACTTATTCACTTACTTACTTACTCACTTACCCACTTACTCACTTATTCACTTACTTACTTACTCACTCACTTACTCACTTATTCACTCACTCACTTACTTACTTATTTACTTACTCACTTATTCACCTTACTCACTTACCCACTTACTCACTTATTCACTTACTTACTCACTTACTCACTATGCCCATTTAAGGGTTGTTCGGGAGCTTAAGCCTAAACCTAAGTCCCTTTGGCCCAGGTTGTTCGAGCCTCAAGCCTAAGGCTTGTTTGGCGCCTTATAAGGGTTGTTCGGGAGCTTAAGCCTAAACCTAAGTCCCTTTGGCCCCAAGTTGTTCGAGCCGCAACTTGACTTGATCTCAAAATCTTGTACACTTTTCAAGAAACTCGCCTTTATTTTAAAATCTTGAATACTTCTCCAGAAACTTCCCTGGATCTTAAAATCTTGGACTCTCTTCAATAACCCCAAATTCTCAGCTCTTTAGTCTAAAACCTATCAAAAAACCGATTTTTTCAAAAAACCGAAATCCAAAAATTCCAAAAGCAGAAATGCTCTACATAACCTAGACTTACGATATAAAACAAAAAAAAACACAAACATTCAATCAAAAAAAACGCTTAAAAACACGTTTTTCAATTTTGGCGCGAATTCAAATTTTTAAATTTCCGATCTGACAATTTTATGCCACCTACCAGACCATTACCTACAAAATGAGCTATTACTCATCAAAATCTAACGACAGGATCGCGAGATCCTAGCGTTCCATTCATTCAAGCAGACATTCAAAAAACTGCAAAATAATATAGTAAAATACTTAGACAGTTTAGCCTATTTTTAGCTAATTTTTTAGATTATTATTATATCATTTTTTAGATTAATTTTGGACAATTTGGTCCATTTTAGCTATTTTTTTAGAATTTTACGTGTCAATTTTACCTGTATTTTTCAAGTTATAGCTTTTTAATGCTACTTTTACTAGTTTTGTCAATTCTTTAAACTTTAATCAAAATTCTTATTTCCTTTAATTCTACCACGATATTTAAATGTTTTAAAGGGCGAAAAATGGGTTCGTTATTTTACTTTACCCACGTATCTTCTTTTTCTTGTCTTTTCTTTGTAATAAAAATTCATCATAATTCGGAGCCCAGTCTGGGACTATAAAGACAAATTAATCGACGACAAATTAATGCTTTTAGGAACGTGGATATGAGAAGAGACATGCGATATGTTGGAGGAGTAAACAGCGCCGAAAATATCTGTTAATATACCGTAAATCCTCCAATAAGTCCCCGGGGGGACTTATTGTTTCGTAGGGGGTCTAGGGGGGACTTATTTGAGGGGGGGACTTAATTGAGGGGGGACTTATATTTTCGTGGATTTTTGCCGAAATTCCGAAATTTTCTATGTAAAATTGACACTTGTTCCAAATGTTCTTGCTAAATTATTGTTCAAAATCTTTTATTTCATACAAACTATATTATACAAGTGGGTCAATAAATTATTCTTCGATCACTAATTCCTGCTCTGAATCTGTCGCTCCATTTTCTTTGTTTTCTTCGGGGTCCTCTTCCATGATGAGCGGCTCCACTTCTGCACTGTCTTCGCGCGCTTTTCTCAGCAATTCGCGTCCTCCTGGCACAGGTCCATGCGGCTTGAAGCAATGGATCATGTCGTCTTCTGAACCGTCCAAGTTGATAGTTAGTCCGCATTCTATAAAATTGCTTATTAGCTTCAAATTAAAACTAAATATTTTACCTTTGAATGACTTTCTTCTGAAATAACCTTCTTCTGAAATAATTTTTTCAAATAATTCAGCTACAGCAAATATCTGGAAAAACACTCCAAAAAAATCTACGGCAATACTCTAAAACTCAATAAAACTAGCAATGGTTCACAAACTGCATTCCTAGATCTCAATATAAAAATTGAAAAACACAAAGCAATAATATGTACCTATGATAAAACTAGAGACTTCAACTTCAAAGTTATTAAATATCCTAAATATAATTCATGTATTCCTTCTAGTATGTTTAATAACATACTTATAACTGAAATAATCCGTTTTAGTAACACAAATAATCATATTGATGGACTTAAACACAACTTAACTTTACTCTTTAATACATTCATCAATAACGGATGCCCTGAGGAGACACTTATTAAACAAATAAATCGTATTATAATTAACAAAAAACATATGCTTAACTTAATTAACAACGATACTATTAAATTACTACAGTCCTTCAGGGCAAATAATTTTTTCAAATAATTCTATCCTACTACTCTAACCAGTTATTGCTAAAAACTGCAATAACACATTGTTAAAAATACTCATTGTCATTAAACTAACCATAAAACTCCTTTCAAATTCAAAACATATTTGTCTCAAAACGAATTCCAAAATCTCTTATCTTATTATTTTTATAGTTCACAAAATGAATCATTTCTTCAAACATTCATATGAATACAACACGTATCGTCACTGTCATACTATTTTACTCGTACAATAATAATTAATTTGTAGATAAATTATATTTGTTGTTTAACAAACTGTGTATTTTATGTAACCTGAATGCTTTAACCAAATCTATCATTAAAACATATAATATTTTTTATTCAGGTATATTCATATTTTTCTACTCTATGGAATTGACAGCTCGCGAGACATGTCCACTCACTTTAACAGCGACATTACGGAGGTGCCGCCTCAGACTAATGAAGATGTCAACAAAAAGCAAGACCGCAACGTATCGAATAAGCTAACCATTTTTGGAACCTACACAAATGGAAAGGACTCTAAGGTAAAAATTTCTTTATATGGATATGTTAAAATGGCAATAGGAAAAACATATGATTAGGTTATGAGTGTCTTACTGAAGATGCCTCACCTCATAGCCTAAAGTTTAATAGCCGTCTAAGACTGAGAGGCGAAACGGCTATTATTGTTTAACTAATATTATTATATCAAAATTTTCCTTTTTTCTGCGTTTCTGCGTTTCTAGAAACGTTATATTATTCTATAAACATAAACACACTTCGACAACTTCGTAAAAACTTGTTTTGTCTCTCTATATTCTCACGTCAGTGTATGTACTATGCCTCTGAGAATAAAATATTCAATTCAATGAGGGCAGTGAGATCACTTCGGACTAATTTTTCCACATCAAATGAACCGATGCATAAGGTCCTTGACCGAATTTTAATCCTCGACTGTGGTCTACATTTCTTGCTAGAAATATCAGAGTTGCACAGTATAAGTAAAAAATTTCTCATAAAAAGTCGCATTTTATTTTTAAATTTTTCCATTTTTAGCCAAAATTTATCTAAGAGTAGCTATATTTTAGCGACTATTGTACAGGGGCCTATGTTACTAACGTGAAATCTTGACATTTTGACATAAAATCGTGAAATATCTCTACGCAAAAATATCTGGCTCTTCTTCTTTCCATTGTGCGTCTTTGTGTGTCTTTGTCTGCCTACTTCACTTCAAACAGAGAAACACAGGGGAATGATAATAAATGAATTGTAAAATGGATCCATGAGTTGTAAATCGATTGTGAATGAATTGTAAAATGGATCAAAGGGTTGTAAGTCGATTGTAAATGAATTGTAAAATCGGTTTTAAAGTTGCAAATCGATTGTAAATGAATTGTAAAATCGATCGTAAATCGATTGTAAAATCGATTCCTGTGTTGTAAATCGATTGTAAAATTCAATTTATGGTAAAAATATGTTTTGTTGCAAAAAATGTCCGAAAATGTCTGCCACGTAATAAATCTCAATATGAAATTCGGGTATAAATTATATATGAGCTGTATAATAGCTCAATCGATAGATCACAATTAGACAAATCGACTGCTATATAAATTTCGATGTTCTTGAATGTTCTAGAATAGTTTTATTTTTTATTTTCATTTGTCATATCATTTTTTAAATTTATTGTAAAAGCATGTTTTCAAAAATATACAAAACTGTAACGCTATACTCGATATAAATTATGTACTGAGCCAAAATTTGGCATGTAGATTTAGAGGAATAGATGTAGAAGGTGTATAGATATAGTGAGAGATAGATATAAAGGGATAGTTGAAAAGAGATGGAAGATTTAGAGGGATTGATGTAGAGAGGGATAGATGTAGAGACAGATATATAAATATTGAGAAGGATAGCTATAGAGGATAGATGTAGAAAGTGTGTAGATATGGAGGGATAGATTTTGAGGGATAGCTGAAAAGAGATTGATAGATTTAGAGCGATAAATGTTGAGGATTAGATGAAAAAAGATGGATAAAATTTGATGTATAGATATAGAGAGGGACAGATATAGAGTGATAGATGTAGAAAGTGTATAGAAATAGATGTAGTGAGGGATAGATAGAGAGGGATAGATGAAAAGAGATGGATAGATGGTGTTCTAGAAAATATTTTTTTTATTCAAAAAATGTCCAAAAATGTCTGTCACGTATTAAATCGCGATATGATTCATGTACCGAGCTGAAATTCGGGTATAAATTATATATGAGCTGTATAATAGCTCAATCGATAGATCTCGATTAGACAAATCGACTGGTATATAAATTTCAATGTTCTTATAAGCTTATACATGTAGAGAGGGATATATAGTGGATACACGAAAAAAGATGGATAGATTTAGAGGGACCCGATGGAGTGATGGTCAGATTTTGATGGATAAATATAGAGAGTGATAGATATAGAGGGATAGATATAGAAGTGTATAGATATGGGCGGATAAATATTGTGAGGGATAGATATAAAGGGATAGATGAAATGAGATGGATAGATTTAGAGGGATAATTGTAGAGATAGATAGATAGATAGATAGATAGATAGATAGATAGATAGATAGATAGATAGATAGATAGATAGATAGATAGATAGATAGATAGATGATATAGATGGACAAATATATATAGAGGGATAGATATAGAGGGATAGATGTAGAATAAATAAAAAATAGAAGGAGTTGAAGAGGAGCAAAAGAAGAGAGAAAAAGAGGAGAAAAAAATAAAAATTTAATATAAGTTTGTGTGTAAAATTGTGTTCTTAAAATATTCCATTTTCATTATTCCAATTCAATCTATCAGCGAATATCAAAAATTAATTGTAGAATGTATTTAATGATTGTGTACTGTATGAATATGTAATCGATATGTACTAGCTTGGAGGGCCGGCGACAGCCGGCCCGTTGAAGCTAGTTCTGAAATATTAAGCTTATTTCCCAATGATTTCGCTTAGAAAACATTAGAATTTAAAAAAATATGTCAAAAGTTGCAATTTTTTTTCGGGCCTACCGGGTGCGGCTGAAAATTTCGAGTTTCGAATCGGGTCGGCCGAAATTCTTCGAATCGAGTTTCGAGTCACTCGTCACAACCCCTGCTCTACATCGACACTGCGGTAAAAGAGATGACAATATAGACGATCCTAGACTCGACCCATGGAGAGACTTGTCCACTCCGCGCTCCTTGGTTTTGTGCTCTAACTCTCGTTTCTGTGGACGATTGCCACATAATCTACGTGGTCTACTCTGGATCTCAGAATTTATAGCACCAACCTAGTCACCAACTGACACCTCGCCATTAAAAAATACACTGTGTTTGTGGGGAGAGTTTCAGGTGGTGCAAGTGACTAGCAGGTGGTGAGAGAGAGTATTAGATGGTGATAGCGACTATGAGATGGTGAGAGAGACTATGAGTTGGTGAGAGAGATTATGAGGTGTGAGAGCCACTATCAAATTGTGAAAGAGACTATCAGACGGTGTAAGTGACTCTCAGATGCTGAGAGACAATCTCTTGGTGTAGTGTAAGACTATCTGTAGCTGTTTGCCACACCCTACAATCTTATTTACTGGCTATTCCCTAGCTTTGTACCGGTAACGTACGAAAAGTAACGTTCAGAATGAGCAGAAACGGATATTTTTGTCACAAACATTTGTCACAACATTTTTGTAAAAAACGTTAAAGAAAAAAATTTTTGTCTGTAAGTAATTTTTGTTCAAAACTTAAACCATCATATTTCCATCAGCTAAAACCCCCAGAAATTTCACATAAATTCTCTGCACTCTGATCAACGGTCTTTTCACCATAACTTTCTCAGAACTTGTAAAGAAGGACATTTCTCACAACTCTATTATGGCCTTATATTCTTTCATTTGAAATACTCCGGTATACAAAATACCCCCGAATTGATCGCTGTCACTGCGACATGGTGGACGGATTTTCAGTCAATGAAAACGTGAAAAATGAACTTAACTTTTTAATACCCTTAGGATAGTTAATGCCCAACCGTACTTCACACACCTCTGAACTTTTTATATATTAAAACGTGCCAAAAATCTCAAATCGGTCCATTCGGATGTCACAAGTTTTGAGAACTCAGATTTGAATCTTAATATTTTTCCTATATAAAATCTCAAACTTCACATCTCCATTTCGCAACTTTGCTCACCCACCACGTAAGATGAGAGGAACACCACCGAGTCCAGGCACATAGAGATCTGTTCACCTGACACAGTTTTCTTCAGGATTCGATGCGACATAAATAGAACTAGACAAGTATAGATATAAAAACTCAAAAATCTAGATAGATAAGTATGGAGAACAAGACCACTCTTCCTTCTGGATAGCTGTCTCCCCTGTCCACGTGGATCTCTATGGCCTTGAATTTCTACTTCTATGCATGTCTAGCTCATAGCCTAGTGAGATTTCGAAATTTTAGAAATGCCCAGTAGATATATAGATATAGTGAAAGACATACAGTCTTGTATTTTACCTCTTCCCTTGATTTTTACCCTCAAGGTTTTGCCACATCTTTCAGTCCGAAAATGATCAAGTTCGAATTTCCAGTCCGTTACTCCAGCCACGATGGTGAGCGTGGCTTTTACGTAATTTTCTGTCAGCTGAAGTGTTACTTATAATGAGTAGTTACTTCGCAGTCCTATTCCATTTCAAAAAATATCGCTCATAAATATTCGATCTGTTATCATTCCCAGCATTCCAATGTACCGTTTAGTTTCCAATCAAAATTTTGTTTCTCTTTTGTATTAAATCAATTTTGATTTCAGTTCAGTCTTTCTCTATTAGTTATTGAAATAATATTGTTGCGAAATTTCAATGGTCGGTGAAATTACCGGTTGATGAATATGTACGGGGTCATTTGAAGCCATTATTACGAAGAGTTGTTAATTGTTTATAACTTCTTGTACTTATTTATAAAATTAACAAAATATTTACCGTATTCAGTCTAATAGTACTCCCTGGCTTAACTTACCCCGAATTCGGTGAAATTTCTCCTACTCAATTAAAATATTGAAAAAGCCGGGGATCTTAATAATTTTATAACGTTATTGATACCATTATATCATTATATAATTATTGTTATAAAATTCCAGAAATATATTCTGTGTTTCCAGAGATTCACCACTGAAAATGAAAATATATCTCCTACAGTTTATTGCACCGTGCATTTTTCTAATCCTGATCACATTACCTGCTATACAAGCACCTAAAGAACTAAAAAAATCAGAAGATAAAAAGCCAAAATCTAAAACAGGTGATGTACCTAAGGCAAAAATTTCTAGAACTCCAACACAACCGAAACCAGATTCATGGGTCCGGCCAAAGACCTCAAAAAATGCCGTAGAAAAGAAACATAATGAAAGGACAAATATAGGTGAGGTAGAAAAAGAATCTAAGCATGTACATACTTCAGAGCAAGCTGTCGCAATTTTAACAGAAGTTCTGCACAGGGATCTTAAAGTAGTGGATAATCTCTTGAATGGGAAGAAAAAGAAAAAAAGGGAAGAGATAAAGATGGGAGCAGTTGGCACGTTAAGAGTGTCGCAACGTGGTGAGTAGATTAAATTTTGGCTTGGCGAAAGTTTTTATATGAAAACAGTTCTCCGGAAGGAAAATTCGATTTTTAAAAGATCATTGAAATTTTTCAAAAATCCAACTATAGAGTCAATTTTAAATAATAAAAAAATCTGCTCTAAGGATAAGGATTTCATGAAACATTTTGATGTGTTGTTAAAAAGTCGTGTTACTACCTAGAGTGGTGTTCCCAGTCTCAAAACGTTTATATTATCATAGTTCCTTTCAAAATCCAGGGAACCCGCTATTAGAAATATTAGCTCTAACGTGAACCAATTCCGTAGAAACTTGGCCCTAATGATGAGAGTATTTTTAAGTATTACTATGGATGAGTTTAGATATAAATTAACAGACTAAAGATCTCTATGCTCTCACTAAAATCTTACTGGTATTTAATTTATGGTTTTCTTATTTCATAGGGGTAAAATAGATGAAGAAGAAGGCGAAATCGCTGGCTCTCTGTGCGCCTGGCATGATAGTAAAGTGGCCCAGTTGTCTCGCTTCTTTTTGTCCATGACATTACACACAGAGTCGCTAGTATACCAAAATCGCTCTTCAGTGTGAGCAGACACAAAGGGTTTTCCTACTATAAGGAACAGTGCCTTTCCAAGCGGCTCTGAGTGTAGGATCATAGGGCAGAGAGATGATAGACTACAGGTGCCACGTAACCAACCACTTGCCATGTAGATATAACAGAGGTCTGCAATTTTTTCCGGCGGTAAATGTTGACGAAATTTCGATAGTTTATTTCAATTTTCAGGGGACCAATTTCGTCTCCATTTGGAAAGATGTGGGCTTTCTGTGCGAATGCAGCGCGTTGCTACTTCTATTCCTATACAGAGATGCTTGAAATATAGTAAGATAATAGTTATTCTATTACTTTAAAAATTTTTTTGAAAATGACAGTTTTACTAGTCATCCCCAGTGTTGCAACTTTTTCAAAAGTCGCCTCCGCCTCCGGGCAATTTTCCGAACGTCGCCTCCGCCTCCGGAGGCGCCTCCGGCTATTTTTGATCGCCTCCGGGTCGCCTCCGACCAAAAATCGCCTAAAATGCCCATTTTAGGCATGTTTGAAAAAAATTTTCCCAAAATTTTCAAAAAAATTTTTGAAAAAATTTTTTGGCGCCAAAAAATTTTTTGAAAATTTTTTTTGAAAATTTTTTGGAAATAAATTTGTCAAATTTTGAAAAAAATTTCAAAATTTTTCTTGTTTTTGTCAAGTTTTCATTAAATTTTCGCCTGCCGGAGGCGCCTCCGGCATATTTTGAGGGTCGCCTCCGCCTCCGACTCCGCCTCCGGAGGCGCCTCCGAGCATCCGGAGGCGGAGGCGTTGCAACACTGGTCATCCCCTAATATGTTAGTGATGTCCGTCCCCCCTCCGCTTCACGTTTTGTCTGTCTGTGAGGTTTTTGTGGCTCAATGCGATGGGGGCGCAGGCACCAGCCAGCCCATGAAGGCTTGATTCCGCGTGGGTGAAATCGTTTTTTGATACCGTATTTTTTTGCATCCGGGGTTTTAAGAGGAGTCGAATTCGAAAGAAAAAATTATTTTTTGAAGTAGCGGTACTCACGGAGTACAAAATTTTTCAAAATTATTTTTCTAAGGTATTTTGCCGTTTGTGATGCTGATTTTTGGCAACCGGAGTTTTCGGGCGCAGGGAATCCGAATCTGGGGTCAAAAAAATTCAGCGTACCCCCAGGGTACGACACTTTTTTTGAAAAAAATTTTTTTCTGTCCGTGAGGTTTCTGTCACCCTTTGGAGCGCAAATATTTTCTCTTTCACCAAACAGGTTTACTTTTCCCATCAAATCGCAATTCCCAAAGGGGTTTTTCGTTTTTAGTTACTAGTAACCAAAATGGAATGGGAAAACATGTTTGAATTAGCGGCTTTGGCCGCAATGCGCCAAATCAGTTCCGGAACATTCTAGAAGAGCGTGTAATGGCTAAATCTCAGAGTCTCAGCATTAATTTCAGCAATTATATACTCTGCTACAATGTTCCAAAACAGGTTTGGCGCATTGGGGCCAAAGCCGGCAATTTAAACGGGTATTCCCATTCCATTTTGATAATAGATTTATTTTAACCTTTGTTCGCCAACAAAAAATAATTAAAAAAGAAGGTCAAAAATGCGTTTAAAAGCAACATCTTAAAAATATACACTACAAAATTACTCATTCGTATCTTTTCAGCCGTTGGCATAGAAGACGCAAGAAAGATAATGGCTCTGGCAAAAGAATGCAAGGTGAAAGTCAAAACTAAAGGTGAAGCAACTGATACAATTAAAGAACATGATATTAAAGCGAGGGTGGATAAGGAGACAGCTAAAGTGCGTCGGGAGCTCGAGACCATAATCGAGAAAAAAGAGGCGGAATTTTCGCAAAGGGAACGGGGTCTTAAAAAGAAACTTGAGGACACCGAGAAATCTTTGTCGAAAATCGACGAGGATAGAAAAATGATTGAGGACCAGCGAGCCGCCGATCAGACAACATTCAACGAAATTAGGGTACGGTATCTCCAAAATTAACTCTTAAATTGTACTAAGGTAGAAAACAGTTTTCCAACCCATTTCAGTGCTATTCCGATTTAAAACAAACGCTTAGGGATTAATAGTTATCTTTCAATCAGACAATTTTCCTAAATTTCATTGAAAAATCAGTTTATCAATGAATTTAGGAATTTCACCCATTTCTATGTGTTATATCGGTCTTTTTTCTCATTAATGTAATCGAAAAGTTTCTTGAATAAATATGTGAAAATTTTCAAACCTAGTCATTTTTAGGGTTATTTGGCAAGAAAAATAGCCAAATTTTTCGATAAATATTTTGATAAATATTTTATCTGTGCCTAAAAAAATTAGCCAATGTTTGGCTATCTCTTAAATGTTCGAAGGATGGTAAAAATACAAAACTGTTTAATATTTGCTATTTCGCAGCGACCTCATAAAGATATACATTTAAAAAAATTATGTTCAGAATTTTGAACAAATAGCATTCGGTGAGCTAAACTTTGGGAATGGGTTCTTAAAGTTTCACAAAAATATCATTACATTTCCATTTAAGGAGAGACTGGAAGAAAGCATAAAGGACTTAAAAATAAAAATGGAGACCACGACGCAAGAGGCCGAGGATAAACGAGTAGCTGACATAGCATCGGCTAAAGCTAAAACGGAGGAAGAATACATACAAAAACTTGAAGACACAAAAACGGAACTTAAAGGCCAATTGGAACAGGTAATTCAACTGAACCTGAATAATAGTTTATTTACAGTTACTTTCATTCCAGGAAAAAGAAACCTATGAAAGATTAATAGCGTCAAACAAGGAAAGTAATAACACAAAGGTAATGGAAGAGCGTAATCAGTTCCTGGATTTGATAAAGAAGAACTTCGACCTGCATAATACAAGCATGATAACTGATATTATGGACAATGCGAAAAAAGCTGTCTTGGGATTATTGGAGGACCTGAGTGAGGACGGGTGCGTTGATTTTTTATAATTTGATATCAAGTACATACCATAAATTATAACGGCCCGTCAAATCTACAGAAAGATATAACATTTTTTTCTTCTTCTTTGTATCATAGCAGTGAGAGAATATGCTCTTTTACCCGATCCAACAAGTAAGTAAGTGGGTTCACACGAGGGAATGGAAAAAGTCCCCAGACAAATCACATTACATGTTGGATGAATGCCAGACATCGAACGATACATTTTCCTTCTTTCTCCTTTTCGCACTATGCCATGCTAAGAAGACAAGAGTAATGCTATGTTTTACGTAGATTTTTCCATTTCTTTTAGCCGTGTCATGTACCGCCCCTGTAGCTTCAATGAAATGCAGCCAAATCTATTGTATATGTTATTTTGTGCCCATTTAGCTTAAGACTAATGTAGGCGAAATATATCAATTTTTGCCTAGGAGTAAAAATATGCAATCTGTTTTTACATTGTCCAAAATTAGTTTTCTGTCGAAAAAAGATGAATAGCGCAATTTTTTAAATAATGGAGGGGGCAATTTTTTCTAGCGTATTTCTTTTTTGACACTTTTCCACTCATATTGAACTGATTTTTTACACCATAAACTAGATACTTTAGGAATTTTTCTGGTACCAAACACACCATACCATCTTTCTTATAAAGTGCAAAAATGGATTTTTAGAAAAAAAATTTTTATGACATTAAAATTAACGAATTGATGATTTTTCGTTTATTTTTGAGCTAGCCGGCGGTGATTTTAAGCATATAGGGGTTTTCGGATGCGCTGATTCCGAATCTGTAATCATTTTTTGGCGGAAATTTCAAATTTTGGCGTATTTTTGGTATTCTGTAAAAAACTCGTTTTTGTCAAAAAGTGACTTTTTCGGATGATATTGAAAAACTGATTGCAGATTTGGAATCAGCGCAAAAATATGCCCTAGAAACGCTATTTGGAGGAAACAATTCTATGGATTATCAACAAATTCATTTTTTGTCCGGAAGCTAAAAAAATGGATTTTTTGATAAATCAAGGAATTTGTTCCTCCAAATAGCGTTACAAAATCAAAAAAGAAATACGCTAGAAAAAATTGCCCCACCCTGTAGAACCCTTTTTGCCGTCATAAAAGAAAAACGCACCCTCTTCGAAATGCTTATCTATGTAAACATTTATATGATTTACTTTCAGGGACAATGCACAGGGTGGATCCAAACTGAAGGAGGTGACAAAAGCCGTGAACGAAGCTCTCGATGATGCCAAACGGCAACAACTCGCACATATGGAAACTATCCTGAAAGACACCGCATCATTATTGGAGGAGCTAGAGAGGATTTTTGGCGGGCGAATTGAAAAACTTGCAGCCTTGATTGTGGAGGTGGATGAGGCGATTGCGGGATTAAAAGAAGCTCAGAAAATCCCGAAAAAAAATTCACCTCCGCCTTCCGTAGCCTCGAGTAAAATGAGTTCTATTGGAGACGACATGGCAGGGAATGAGGAAGAAAGAGAAGAAGCCATGGAAAATGCCGAAATCGTGTTGGAAAAGGCACAATCTATTGCTGATGAAATCCCAAGTCCTATACCAAGTCCTCCGCCAAGTGAGATTGGAAGCTCGGCTTCAAGTTCGGTTTCATCATCCGCCTCATCTATGGGTGCTAGAAGCGGCGCAGGTGCGAACGTTGAGGGAAAAGCAGCAATAGCTGAGAGTGTTAGAAGTGCTAGCACAACGTCCTCTAAAACCAAGGCGCAGGTTCCTGCGTCGAAGTCCGTGAAAAGCGTGGCTTCAAGTGTGAGGTCTTCAGGTACGAAGAAAGCACCGACAAAGGCACCTTCGCTACATCGTGATGCTGCAGAAAATAGTAAAAATAGTAAGACAAAGAGTAGGACAGCATCCATAGCCTCGTCAACTTTGAGCGAAGACCAAAATGTTTCTCCACCGTTGAATGGAACTCCACCTAGAAGTGTGGTTTCAAGTGCAAGCTCAGTCGTGTCTTTGGAAGGCAGAATGACCCACGCGTATGTTTTTTCTATTTTGCTCCTTCAAAAGTATGAGAATTCAGATTTTTAAAATGCAAAAAGTTATGTAGGAATACCGAAGGTACACTAAATGCGCTCAGGTGCAGCATAGTGGGCAGAGCTTTCGTAATAAAACATTTCTAATACTTTACCTCTGCTCGGAAAAAATTAATACAATTTTGATCTAAAAAGTTGTCATTTTAAACAATAACTATTTCTGTACATATTCAAAAAGTTCAATTCAAAATTAGCATAACTTACATAAAAGTGTCACCTAAGCTAAACCTGCGCAATGTTCCTAAGTCTAAGTCTTTTGCGTCTGGCGCTCTAACAGCGTTCTTCGTTGGTCTAGCTCTGATGCTGTACCACTCAACAAATGATAGTGAATTAGAACTAAATTCCATAGGACTGCCCCCGCGGCTCCGCCGCTTGGCGGCGCCTTTGGTCATCCAGGATTTTCCGGGTTTTTCTTTGTAGCCCAAAAAAGTGCCCAAAAAAACACATTTTTGGCCAAAATTTGAAATTTCCGGCCGGTGCCCCAAACTTTTTTTGCGGATTCGGTATTAGCTCGGCCAGGCCTACAAAATGAGCTATCACACACCCCCGTAGCTCACCGGCAAAGTGGTTTTCCAAAAATGGGCCAAAAAAACACATTTTGGCCAAAATTTGAAATTTCCGGCCGGTGCCCCAAACTTTTTTTGCGGATTCGGTATTAGCTCGGCCAGGCCTACAAAATGAGCTATCACACACCCCCGTAGCTCACCGGCAAAGTGGTTTTCCAAAAATGGGCCAAAAAAACACATTTTTGGCCAAAATTTGAAATTTCCGGCCGGTGCCCCAAACTTTTTTTGCGGATTCGGTATTAGCTCGGCCAGGCCTACAAAATGAGCTATCACACACCCCCGTAGCTCACCGGCAAAGTGGTTTTCCAAAAATGGGCCCAAAAAAACACATTTTTGGCCAAAATTTGAAATTTCCGGCCGGTGCCCCAAACTTTTTTTGCGGATTCGGTATTAGCTCGGCCAGGCCTACAAAATGAGCTATCACACACCCCCGTAGCTCACCGGCAAAGTGGTTTTCCAAAAATGGGCCAAAAAAACACATTTTTGGCCAAAATTTGAAATTTCCGGCCGGTGCCCCAAACTTTTTTTGCGGATTCGGTATTAGCTCGGCCAGGCCTACAAAATGAGCTATCACACACCCCCGTAGCTCACCGGCAAAGTGGTTTTCCAAAAAGTGCCAAAAAAACACATTTTTGGCCAAAATTTGAAATTTCCGGCCGGTGCCCCAAACTTTTTTTGCGGATTCGGTATTAGCTCGGCCAGGCCTACAAAATGAGCTATCACACACCCCCGTAGCTCACCGGCAAAGTGGTTTTCCAAAAATGGGCCAAAAAACACATTTTTGGCCAAAATTTGAAATTTCCGGCCGGTGCCCCAAACTTTTTTTGCGGATTCGGTATTAGCTCGGCCAGGCCTACAAAATGAGCTATCACACACCCCCGTAGCTCACCGGCAAAGTGGTTTTGCCCTTTTACGTGACACACGTGACACACGGATGTCACGTTTTCACGTATGTCAACCCCAATTCTGACATTGATAACCCCCCCTAAAATCATGGGTTTTTGGGTGGTACTCGCGAGTTTGGGGTCCGGGACCCCCAAAAAGTGGGTTATTCTATTGGGGGGGGGGACGGACACCTATCAACTTAGAGGGACCCGATAAATTCCATAGGACACCCAGCGTCTTCGCCCCATGGCGGCGCCCATGGTCATCCAGGATTTCCGGAAGCCATATCTTCCCACGCCCCACTCGGATCCGGCAGGGTGATAGCTCATTTTGCTTCGCTCGTTGAGACCTGTCGATTGGTGTATCATTCACCCGGATCCGAGTGGGGCGTGAAAAGTTTCTTTTGTAAAATCCCCCTAAAAACTGAAAAAATGCCATTTCCTCAACTTTCGTGGCGGGACCACCCCAATTCTGACATTGATAACCCCCTAAAATCATGGGGGGTTCTCGCGAGTTTGGTGTCCGGGACCCCCAAAAAGTGAGTTATTCTGCTGGGGAGGAGGGGGTACCGGCTTCACGATGCAACTTAGAGGGACCCGATCAGCGGTGGGCGTTATTAGCGCCAAACGCTATAGCGGCAAACGCTATATCCTTATTTTCCCACGTTTTTTCGAGTTTTAAAAAAATTTTCGGGTCAAATCGGACCTTGTACGCATGGAGTCAAATGAAGTCAAATTACACAAATAATATGCAAAAACATGCTTAATTGGCGAATTTGCGAACTTCCATTTCGAAATTATCGTTTGAATTTGCGCCAAAAGCGCCAAAACTCTGGCATTCTGTTGAGACAGGTTTTGTCCATTTCGAAAAGGCGTGAAGCCTACGTTTTAGGATACTGTCATGTTACAAGTGACTTTAGGCTTAGGAAGTGAAAATATTTTCTTTGATTTATACATGTTTTCTGTTTAGGTATCGGAAAGCCGTTTCTGAAATATTGGGCCACACTGCGGAGGTCGCCGCAGCAGAAGCAACAAAAGCAATGTTAATTGGGGATGACAGTTGTTGCGATATTGATATGTGGATTGCAAACAGCTCAATTCCAGCAGCTGTGGACGCCATAAAACCAGATTCCCCTAAAGTACCTGGAAAAGCACGAAGCGTAGCATAACAAGATTGATATATGGTCTTTTTCAACATTCTTTTATGTTATTTTTGACTGCCTTAGGCTTTTGGTTTACACGTGTATTAAATGTAACCTTAGTATGAAACAGTATATATAATAACACATAAATATGTAATTACGGTTGAGAAAACGAAATTTGAAAAGAGAAGAAATAAACAGATAAGCAAAATAAAAGGCATAAGAATTTGAAACGTTCGCAATTATAAAAGGCAACTGTTAGCATAATTGTTGCAAATCTGCTACATAACACGAAACAAAAAATGGTCACGCTCTAGTATTCCCCCTCGAAAAAGGCATTAAATACCCATGGTATCATTGTAAAAGTTGTTAAAACTTTTACAATGACACCATGGATTATGATGCGTTTTTCGAGTGGGAATACTAGAGTGACCCCCGAAAAGTACGCTACAGAATGTTAAAATAATTTGAGAAGTTTCAGCGATTTTCCAGTATCAATAAGGACAATTCATAAAAAAGAGCCGTTTTTATTCACATTTGTTTTTCATTAAATCGTTATTCACCAACATTTGAAATGGTTCTAGTGGTTTCTAAATGTTATGTCGTTTTCGCTATTTTTGTTTACAATGAAGGAAATTTTAAAAACGGCTCGATGATGTAGAGTAGTCATCTATCACCGTCTCTATCACCAAATATGCATGCATTTGGTTTAAGAAAATTTTTGGTTTTCGCTAGACCCTGTTAGGCATTTATTACATACTTTATAATTTTTTTGATAATTTTAACAAGCACTAATTTTTAAACATGTTAAGCAAATTTTTAAACTGAAGGGTTCCTCAAATTCCGGTAGCTACTCAGAGTATTGGTAATGGTTTTGAAGGGTCGATGTCGACCTCAACCCCGTGACCAACCTGTTCTTTCTCTCTCTCTCTCTCTCTCTTGAAGAAGGATCGTATGTGGCAGTTGTGTGATGCGCACAAGTGAATGAACACTTTTGGATAGAGAGAATCAGGCAGCTAAAGAAATTTGGAATTCGTTGGGCAGACCTTCAAAATGTACGTCTTTCTCGGTGCTAAGGTGAGGTTAGATGACTGGAAATAATAATCGATAATTAAATAATCGATAATTAATCAAATTTACGAATAAGAAAATTGACGACGGAAAATAGTTCAATTTCAGTATTGATAAAGCATGATTTGGGGATTGAATCACAGAAAATTTCAAAACTTAGAGTCTAAATTGAAACTCACTCAAATACAGTCGACCCTCGTTTATCGGAACCTCTTTTGTCGGAAAATTCACTTATCAGAAACGATTTGGCCGGAACGGATTTTTTCATACAAATTTCCCTCAGTTGTCCGAAAAAATTCAGTTATCGGAAACGATTTCGGAAAAAATGTGACAATAGGGTACCCCCTGTTGATTTAATTTAGACAATTTAAATGGTTTTAGATAAAAGTTTTTGTTTTTGATATATGGAAAAAATTTTTCTAAAGAGTTAAAATTTCTGATTTTTGTGAGGAAAATGGCTAAAATGGCCAAATTTCATAATTTTCATGAAATTTATGCCAAAAATAACATTAAAATTGTGTTCTACGGTAAACTACCCTAGGGGATAATTTCAGAAAAAATTTTTGAAAGTTTTAGATTTTTCATTTTTCTCACCATGCGGTCCCCCTTTGGTTCAAAGACGCTAAAATCTAAACTTTTCAAAATTTCAAAAAATTTTTCTGAAATAAATTCTGAAATAAATCCAAAAACGAAAAATATTTTTACTTTTAAAATATACCGTAAATCCTCCAATAAGCCCCCTCAATTAAGTCCCCCCTCAAATAAGTCCCCCCTAGACCCCCTACGAAACAATAAGTCCCCCGGAGTACTTATTGGAGGATTTACGGTATATTTATTTGAATTTATTTAAAATTTTTTGTGCAATTTTGGTGGAAATAACGTATTTTATACTCTTTGGTGTCATATTAATGCGTTGTATATTGTGAAATAAGGCATTTGTTTAAAAATCGGAGGTGTGGACTAAAACAAGTGCCCAAAAATAGGCAAAATTACAGTCAAAAAGTTTAAAAATTCTGTTATCGGAAAAAATTTTTTGGAAAGGATTTTTTCCATACAAATTTCCCTCAGTTATCGGAAATTCAGTTATCGGAAACAAATCGGTAAAATAAATCGTTTTCCGATAAACGAGGGTCGACTGTACTCACTTATGAAGCTTACTCATATATACGCCATGGTACTTTACTAAAAAGCCAGTGTGCGTGCGAAGCTGGCTGCATCGGTAGTAATCCGTAAAAATCGACTCAGATTTGGGGTCGACATAGATCGAACAGGTCAAAACGGGGGTCGAACGGGTCGAAAATGGCATTTTTGGCCGATTTTGGTGTGTAATACATGACCTATAGGGTTTTCGGGGTCGGGGAACACGATTCCGACATTTATTTTTACCGCAGGTATACCCTAGGGGTTGAAAAATGTTCTACATGGTCGAAAATAATGTTTTTGGTCGTCTTTCGGGTGGGTAATGTCTAATAAGGGGTTTTCAGGGTCGGGTGTTGCAGGCTTGGCCGAAATAGTTGGGGTTTACCAAAATTTAGCCTGCAAAATGCTTTTCTGCGGGGAGCGATAACCCGAAAAAATCAATAGGTTTTACAAGTTAAAGGGGTGAGTAATAAGCGCAGAGAATGCTGAGCGCTGTGTGTATTGTAATGCTAATTTTATATGCAAACGACTCCTTTCAACAGTTGCGGCTTTTATTTTCGGTAAAGCAAACAATAAAGTAAATAGACGGAGGTTTACAAGAAAATGGTGAAATTTCGTATTGCGATACAAAATTCGAGAATGGGCAATAAGGACAAAACTGAGACAATTGACAGTTCAAAGGTCGAAAGCAGTGACTTGAGCTTTT
Organism: Ditylenchus destructor; assembly: GCA_022814885.1. Taxonomy (NCBI): domain Eukaryota; kingdom Metazoa; phylum Nematoda; class Chromadorea; order Rhabditida; family Anguinidae; genus Ditylenchus; species Ditylenchus destructor. The sequence goes on from JAKKPZ010000403.1 coordinate 26,730, forward strand.
AGCGGGGTCAGGGATAGAGATAGCCGAAAATCTGTGGGTTTCCGATAACAAATGTGAGAAGTGACTTGGTTGTGACGCACAGACCAAAATCACAAGGGAAAGTTAAAAGGCAAGAGCTGGGGCTCAGAACTGATTTGGTTGTGACGCACAGACCAAAATCAGGGAGAAGTTAAAAGACAAGAGCTGAGGCTCAGAGATTGGAAAACTGAGCTGAGGCTCAAGTTTAAACACCCGAATTCCTTTTAGGAAATTCTGTGAGGACCGGTTGGGACGCCCAGACGCGGTCAAAGAGGGGAGGCTGATAAGCAAATGCGAGAAGTAACTTGGTTGAGACGCTCAGACCAAAATTACTGAAAGGCTGAAAGCAAGAACTGTGGGTTGCGAAAAGAACTAGCGCTGTGGCTCAGAGAAATGCGAGTTCACCAACCGAAATGCGGAATTAGGATGAACTCAACTGGGACGCCCAGAGGTGTAGTTGAACTTGGGCTGAACTGATTTAGAGAGCTCTGGCTCAAAACGTTGCGAGTTGACCAAGCGAAAAGGAGAACTACTGGCAGAACTGAACTGACTGATTGCCTCGAACTTTTGGTGAGGAAAGCTGATTTTTAAGGCCCGTCAGCATATGCTAATTGGGAGGGAAATTTCGTAAGGCTGGCGGGCGCGGGCCACGTGGACAAAGGGGCTGTGGTGACGAAATGTCTCAGACTGTCCAAATCAAATTTTACATGGTACGAGGCGCAGACATGGGCCATTTCCGGTGTTTGTTTTGCAACCAGAATAAGGATTTTGGTTACGAAAGTTTTGTTTGGTGGGAAAATGATTTCAAACCTCAAAGACACTGTTTTCAAAAATGAGAGGAAAGATTTCAATTACACATACATTAGAGAATATTATAAGAAAATGATATCAAACATAAAGATCGTTTTAACTAATTTTACTGATAAGTTTTTCTTAATGAAAATGAACTCGCGCACGCGACACGGGGAACACGAATCCGACAAAATTTGGGGTGGTCGACATAGGTCGAACAGGTCGAAACGGGGGTCGGAATGGTCGAAAATGGCATGGGGCGACGGGGAAGGGAAAGGCAAAGGGACGGACGCCGCGATAGCGGCGGCGCGCACCGCTAGTATCTTACTAACATTTGAACATAGCAAAGTCAGAATATGATCGCCATAAGCGTCGCGATCAAAAAGCAAGAAATTTGGTGTGCTTACTAGTCGTACCTCCATGTAAACGTTTCATTGTCATTGATTTTGCGAAAAAGCGGTAAACCTTACGTATTTCAAACTTTATCTTAATTTGTAACAAACATTTAGTTTTTACGAAACTTGTCGCGAAGCGATCGATTAAGTATCATATTTTTATAAATAAAATTTAGTTAAAATATTTTATATCCTTTTTTCTCTGTATCGTAAATTTGTGGTCACTAGGAACCCTTTAGTTTGCACAAGCAAAACTCTTCACTAAATTCTTTTGGCGTGAAAGGGCCATACAAGTTGGCTTTTCCTTGTAACATTCCGATCTAGGCACAGATCCCTATTGAACGGTTGAACCGTTACCCAAACAATATGATTTCTGTCTGCAGCGCAAAGTGCCTATTTTCGGACTCTTTTGTATGGAACATTTCATTGCGAAATTCACCGTCTCAGACTGGTATATAATATTCACCCAAACCCCAGAAAGAAACAGTCAGACGAGTTTGCTGTTCACTGTTTAACGGTTTCTGTTCAGGCTGCTTAGCTCAGCACAAATTCGGCCCCCTTTCTGACGATTTTCGTCTCCCGGTTCTATTCCCCATTTTGGTTTATTACGGAATATTGTGCATTCCGTTTTGGTAGCTCCTAGTGAGCATTTCGGTTTCTGAGCTCTCAGTGAGCCTTTCCGGTTAATTTTCCCCCTTTATTTGCCTTGATTTCGATCGGCTAAACTTGCAGGATTTACTGCCCTCAAACTTTGCCTAGCGTTATCTTCTAAGATCTCGCTTCTCGGCTTATTCCATTTGCAACGGTAAATTCCTTCCGGTTCCCCCGTGACATTTTGTTTCTGTCCAATTTATATTGTGTTTCTTTCATTGCCTTAGTAATTTATATTGCCATTGATTTTTGCTTGTATTAATTTGTCTCTTGTACGTTTGTAAGTTAATAAAGGGCCACGTTACTAATTTGTGTTCTTTACAAACCAATTATTCGTGTTCATCGTGTATAAATTTGATTGCATAATTTATTTACTGTTTGCCAGATTGACACTTTCCCAGAACCAGGGAAAGAGACCCAACCAAGCGGTCCTTGATCTTTTTGCATCCCAGTAGGTTCCCTTGGCCTATTGTATTTCTGGAAAGGGCTGAACTTTCGGTAATCGGGTTGTAGCTCCCTCACAAAAGCTTTCTGTGGGAAAAATAGTCCATCGGTGGTGCTTTCCCACAAAAAGAGAATCATACCACTAGACTTCCGTTTAATTTAATATGTCCAGGCCAACTTTGGAAACTATCAAAATGTTGATGGAGGAGGCGGGTGAGATTTTTGATGACGAACAGGACTTTCCGGTGCCTCCAGATCCTAATCCTCCTGTAACTGACAAAGTCAAACTTAGAACTTTCCAGTCTCTTGTCACCCGTCTTGACATTTCTCATGACGAATCTGAAAGAGTCATGCTAGGTCTTCGAAATTGTCTCTCTAATTTGCATGACATCAGAGTCAAGATGACTGAAAAGGAACGTACAGCCGACAATGTCATTTATGATGATTTTCTGGACAATAATGACTATGTCGGTCCTATGAAACAGTTAGCTAAGTACTGTAAAAAGTTGAAACTTCAGAAAAGAGCACTTTTAGATAAAATTGAGGAGTTGGAAGACAGTCTGGCCGCCGCTGCCACCCCTGCTATCCCTAGACGCAGCGGTGTTGCCGTTCCATTACCAAATCCTGTCCCGGACCCCACTCCCGTTGAGCCTAGCTTGCACTCCCCTGAGTTGCCTAAATTTGACGGTGACATTTCTAATTGGTTTACTTTCTGGCCTCATTTCAAATACTTGGTGCATGACTCAAAAAGGCTTCCCCCGGCTCTGAAATTGAAATTTCTAATTGATTCTTGTAAGGGTGGACCGGCACAAAATTTGGTCGACGTTTTTGAACTAAAGGATGAGTATTATCCGCTGGCATTAAGTCGCCTCAAGGAAAGGTTCAATAATACCGAGGAAGTGAAAGATGCTTTTGACCACAAACTGACTGTGCTTGCCCCAACGGATGGATCTTTAGATGACCTTTCTCGCTTCATTGATGAGCTTGAGAATATTTTCATGAGAATGGAAGCTTTAGGTGAGCCTATTGACACCCGACATATTCGGGCTCTTGTGATTAAAAAGGTCCCGGGTTACTTAATGGAAAAATTGCATTCATCTGAAAGGCAAGCCTCTCAAAACAATGAGCAATGGACGACTGATAAAATGAGAGAATTTTTGAAAGAGCACCTTGCTTTAAAGCAAAGAACTAGTCGTTCATTAGCCGAGGCCCGGGCGGAATACACTGGAACGCCTAAACGGCCTCCTATGTTTCAGCCGAGGGCCTTACAGTTCCAAACCCCGGAAGACCCATCAAACTTCCACAGCTTCCAAGATCAGCCGTCCACAGTTAGTCTCTTTTGCACTAGTGCACAAAATCAGAGAAGGAATAATTCATTCTCTCTCTCAGGTTTTGAACAGGCTAAATTGCCTCAACCTTGTCTTTTTTGCACTTCACTAGAACATCGCAGTACTTTTTGCCCACTAGACATAGATGGTCGAAGAGCTAGTCTAAAATCCCAGAGGCTATGCTATAAATGCTTACAAATCGGTCACATGGCCCGTCAATGCAATAAAACTTGCGAACTCTGTTGCCTTTCACATCATAAGCTCATTTGTCCGAAAATTTGGTCAAGAAATAAGAATATTTCATTTTCTAATTCCAGTCCAAGCCAAACTCCGCACACTCAAGTGACTTCGGCATTTGTGTTGTCTACAGACACTAGTAAACCACCTCCTGGATTTGGGAACCACGTACATCGTCAAGAAATTCCTCCCCCTCCAGGATTCGTGACGAAGATTTGCGATCAATATGTCTTGAATTCAAAATCGGACTTCCCCACAGTTTCACAATTTTCTGATAAAAATGATTCCAATGTTAATTCAGTTTGTCCGGAAAACTCCGAGTTTGTTGACTCAGTTCCAGATCATGAACTTGACTTGTCTGAGAGCGGCTTATTCGATTTCGAAACCACCCAAAAGGCTGACTTAGACGGATTTATAGAGGACAGCTATATTGGCGAACTCTATCCTGAGTTTCAAGATAATGTGATTTTGGATTTTGAAAATCTTCCCAGCTCTCAACTTTTCTGTACTGATAATTTTGAGGTAGAACCTTCAAATTCGGAAGCCCTTATCTTTCCGAATTTGAATCTGAAAATCAATTTTCACTCCCGGTATTATACCATTACTTATACCGGAATATCGGAATCTACTTCCCGTATTTTAAAATTTGAGCTGAACAGCAATGTTCCACTTTCGCTTGGAATAGTTCACAATCCCTTTACTTCATTATTCCAAGATCGAGAAATCATTCCTCTTCCAGATTCCAACTTTGGCCCAAATCCTCTTCCTAAACGCCTATTTGTGCGAATTTGCAAACCGCGTAGTAAGGAATATTATTGCCTCTTCTCGGGCTTTCTACCCCCCGATATAGTTCGGTTGTTTCTTTATTTCAGGAATTCTGAGTCCGACATCTCTCTGCACTCGATCTGCAACGTTTCGTCAATGCTCGCTGTCATGATGGCTCAGATGATGCCCGATTTCATGCTTTGGATTGGTTTCGTGCGCTTCATGTTTTGGATGTGCCATATGCCTCGCTCTTGGATGGCGAATGCGCCTTATGCTCGACAACAGTCTCGTCTGGAACCATCGATACTGAACCAGTCACACCGAGTGTTGGACCGAGCCATGAAACACTGCCTGCCGCGCCTAGGGAAGTGTGAATGTCGCGAAGCGATCGATTAAGTATCATATTTTTATAAATAAAATTTAGTTAAAATATTTTATATCCTTTTTTCTCTGTATCGTAAATTTGTGGTCACTAGGAACCCTTTAGTTTGCACAAGCAAAACTCTTCACTAAATTCTTTTGGCGTGAAAGGGCCATACAAGTTGGCTTTTCCTTGTAACATTCCGATCTAGGCACAGATCCCTATTGAACGGTTGAACCGTTACCCAAACAATATGATTTCTGTCTGCAGCGTAAAGTGCCTATTTTCGGACTCTTTTCGTCTCCCGGTTCTATTCCCCATTTTGGTTTATTACGGAATATTGTGCATTCCGTTTTGGTAGCTCCTAGTGAGCATTTCGGTTTCTGAGCTCTCAGTGAGCCTTTCCGGTTAATTTTCCCCCCTTTATTTGCCTTGATTTCGATCGGCTAAACTTGCAGGATTTACTGCCCTCAAACTTTGCCTAGCGTTATCTTCTAAGATCTCGCTTCTCGGCTTATTCCATTTGCAACGGTAAATTCCTTCCGGTTCCCCCGTGACATTTTGTTTCTGTCCAATTTATATTGTGTTTCTTTCATTGCCTTAGTAATTTATATTGCCATTGATTTTTGCTTGTATTAATTTGTCTCTTGTACGTTTGTAAGTTAATAAAGGGCCACGTTACTTATTTGTGTACTTTACAAACCAATAATTATTCGTGTTCATCGTGTATAAATTTGATTGCATAATTTATTTACTGTTTGCCAGATTGACACTTTCCCAGAACCAGGGAAAGAGACCCAAACAAGCGGTCCTTGATCTTTTCGCATCCCAGTAGGTTCCCTTGGCCTATTGTATTTCCAGAAAAGGACATCTTTCGGTAATCGGGTTGTAGCTCCCTCACAAAAGCTTTCTGTGGGAAAAATAGTCCATCGGTGGTGCTTTCCCACAAAACTTTCTAAAGTTTTAGACCTACAATTGCCTCTATGTTTTCTGAATGAACAATATGGATTCGCAATTTTTTATTCACAGTTACATGACATTTTATAGATTCTACAAGAATCGTTTTTCATCATGCATGACATTCTTTGTTCTTGCTTCCCGGGAAACAACTGAGGATCCATCCTGCAAAATCCTTTACGTTGCCGAGGTACGACTTCGGAACCTGAACAGGAGTAACGGCGACCACATTTGGGTACTTTTTGATTTCTGGTGCCCCATTTTCTTCTTCCATTTTGTAGTCTTTGGAGTGCATAAGGTCGTCCAAACTCAGCTTAAACCGGTCATAGCCTATACCTTCATGGTATGGGAGTTTTTGCAGTCCTAAAGTTTCATGATTACAATCCAAGGTTATAAAAAATTTTGTTTACAAAATGTGATTATCTGCCGATCTAAACAACTAGCCGAATAAACTGTACCTCTTTAAAGGAAGGAATGAAAAAATAAAAGAAAAAATGTCTTCGAATGAAATTCATATTATACCTCCTTTCCATATCATTAGCCGTTCTCTGTACTCTATTTGTAATGGTGCAATTTTTTAAGGGCGTTCGATCCCACAACGAAAACATGGATTTTACCAGAAATAGAAAAGTCCAGTTGTTTTGTGGAAAAGACTAGAAGCAAAAAAATTGTCAAACGATTGTCAAACAATCAAAACATCTTTCCAGGATTTCTTTGACGAAATGTAAAATTAAAAAAACTTGAATTGACGAAAAAGCTCTTTTATCCACTCAGACTCTCGAAAACTATTAGATATGTTTTGTGTTTTCCAAGAATCTGAATAAATTTCTAAATTCCTGCTGAAATGAATTTTTTTGTCGTTTAAAATGCAGTAGCGTAAGTGTGCCGTAAACCTTCCACTCATTTTTACTAATTTTAACAACAAATGGTCACAGACCGCAATAATGTTCTTAATTTGTACTTCATACTTCTTCAATGCTTTAGGGAAAGGGCCAGTGCCGTAGTTTGGCCATTTTTGAACCCCGGGGAATTTTGCTGAACCCCGGGGAATTTGGTGTCTGGATGCATTCTTAGGGGTGCATTTTTTCAATTTTCATAAGGATTTTCAAAGCTGGACCTGGATATTTTCATATGGGGAAATAGGGGAATTCCCCTATTTCCCCATATGAAAAAACGGCCCTGGAAAGGGCCGTTTTTCCTCACTTCAATAAAACGGGTTTTTCTTTTTCAATTTTCTTTAACAATTCCAAAGTACCTACCTCATTTCCACCATGGTTTTCCGCATTCAATGTTGAAAAATAGAAATCCATTGCTTTGAGTAACGTTATGCGTTTCCCCTCTTTTATCTCATTGACCACTACAAAATTTCTCCTGCCAGCGCCACTCCCATAAACGACTCCTAAGAGTTTAACGTAAACGTAGAAAAATAATTTACCCTGTTGTCCTACCTTTGCTGTGTAAATAATGGTAAATGCTGAGGACCGCCTTCCAGGTTCTCACAAAGTTGTCACAGTTTGCTTTTTGTTCTTTTTTGGATATCAAGTCATAAAAGTCTTCCATATAGTCTTCCAGAACCCAGTAATCCCAATTCATTGAGGTGCCACTGAATTTACAAATTTTTGTTATGGATTCTAGTTTGTTAATTTTCTGCTACCTTTTTGACAATCTTTCTTTTTTATGGACCTTTCCACTTTTTCTAAAATAACCAAAAAATGACAAAAGTTGACAAAAAATACTAAAAAATGTTTCGGAATTCGTAATTTGGATGTAAATTTTGGACGTTTTCATCTCTTCGAATTTTTCTTTGCAAGGATTTTTCTTGCATTTTGCCTAAAAATAGTTCCTAAAAGTAGTACCCGGATACCTATATAGAAGATAACTATGTATAGGTAATTGAGTTGATATGGTAGAATGAACTTACGAGTTATACAACTTGCTCACAAAATCGTTTGGCTCTTCGTTAAGTGCTTTTATTACACGGAGTTCATTATCGCTCCTTTCGCCATTGACAGCTCGCACGATCACGTACTTTTGGTTTTTAAAATCGTTGCCTTTATATACCTTAATATGCTTTTTAAAGCAACTAAAATTGGGAAGTAGCATACAAGAATTGTCATATACGTGCCGAGTATGGCCGGAAATTATGTCAGCAATAACTCAAAGATTTTAGCCACAAAGTTGAGAAACTTTAAAAATTTAGCAAGCTTAGAGGTCTTGAATGCACATACCTGGATCAGCCCGCTATTGTATTGCCACTCGATTCTAGAATAGGTTACGTCATTAAAAATGAAAGTGTCATCCTTCTTGTCAACCTGGGTTTGTTCAAGGTTTCCGGTATTTGGAGCGGCGCGCAACAATTCAGTTCAGGAAAAAATAAGTCAGCGAGCAGAGAAAAAGCATATTCATACTCGGCGATTTAAAGTTAGCTTAAAAATTGCAAGAAATACATAACGAAAAAAAAACTGAACATTTCATAAACATACAAATATCAAAAGCTGTTCGCATCTGTGAAATAACTGCAAGGAAAAAGGTAAAACGCAGAGTACTTCTTAGGTGTCGGGGTGGGGGGAGGGTATTTCATACAAAGAGTTTTACATTCTACAATCATCAGAAATACTGTTTTTGGGGGGACTATTAAAAATATGAAATTTTGAAAACGGTCATGACAAACAGTGCAAAAATATGTTCATATACTGTGACAGAGTAATGGCAGACAGTAAGAGCGTGATAATAAGAAATAATGAATGCAGATAGACGGTAGCTTTCAAAATTTCGATTTCATGACTTAAATTTAGCAGAAATCCCTAAAACAATATTTCTGTAAATATTAAATTTTTTGTTGGGAATTGAGTCTTTCTAAAATGAGTGCCTATTTGGGCGCACTTGTCATAAAAGAACATTTCTCGGAAGAATTACAGAATATGTGAGCATTATTAGTGAGACAAAAAAGACTTCATCCTCCTATCTAGTATTTGGCTTCTGCCTTTCCGCAAAAACGAGATATCCATAGTGCCTTTAAAATATTTTTTCAATTCCTAACAACATTTGGAAGTGAGAGGACCGCAGATCGAAGGTGCGAGGGCCGAAGGCCCGAGTAAAAGATTGGCAAAAAATTAAGTGCCGAAGACACACCTCCTCCCCATGGCTAGTAAACAATTATCATGAGGTATTAACCTCGCTAAATATGATGAGGCATAGTTTTAAATGCAAATGGTCATAATTTTTTTAAACGATATTTCCCAGAAGAATCACTAGACACAAAAATACAATTCAAAATTTAAGAATGATGTTGAATTCGTGCTAATTACTCTATTTAACTATAATGGAAGAACCTATGTTCGAAAACTCCAATAAAGGCAATAAAATTTATACGCCTTTCAAACTCAAATCAAAATTTAAAAGACTTGAAGAAATAATCAGTAACCATTTCAACCCACTTCCAAACGAATCGTCTTCTCCAAGCAAAATCAGGCGTGAGTGTCTGCAAACTGTGTCTGTCTCGTTAAGGCAAATTGCACATGTCTGCGCACTATATCTGTCTGTGAGTATCTGTTCTCGCCTTGCAAAATCATTACCAAATAAAATTTCGTCTTGCAAAATCGTACACACAGCAGCGATTTTCTTCAACGAAGATTTCTCCGAACCAGAATAACCCCAAACGACGTCATCCTCTTTAAACGATCCCGGGCAGTCGACTGTACAAGATTTTGCAAGAACATGAGCTCAAATGTAAGCGTGCCGTCCAGAAATCAAGTTAAAACTAATATACACCTCACAGATTGCGCCACTTTACAAAACAATATCACGACTGTGCACGGTTTTGCAAAACTCATTGATTGTGCAAGACTCACTCGGGAGGTTCCCAAGGTGTCATTTTTTTCCGGCTGGTGGCCAAACTGTTTTCTGGATAACTTTGAAGGACCTCGGCCACAAAGCTTAACCTCGTGCTGTTGGATTGCTGTTCTGAGTTTTTTTCAAAAAACGCAAATGGTCGAAAATCACCCGAAAAAAATTTTTTCAGGTTTTTTCACCCGGTAGCAAAAAATCGTAAAAAAATTTTTTTCTCAAAAAATTCTGAAAAATGTGCTATCTTACCCAAACAATTACGGGGAACACGAATATGACGTTATTTTTGCCACTTTCATAGACAAAAACGCCCGAAAACGGCCTCTAAAGTCGGATTTTCTCGCATTTTCCTTGTAAAAATCCAATTTTCCGTATCATGCTAACTTTTTTTTTCGTAACGTATATGCCAAAACGATTGGTACCGTTCGAATGCCCACAAGATGGGGTAAATTCCTATCCATCATGTTTTCCGCAATCGGTGAGTTTTCCTTGTCAGATTACTACGCATGCAATTTTGGTTCTCTTCTGTTAGTTTTACTATCAAATTGTCTTTAATGTATTTTAATTTTATTCAGAAAATTTGTACAAATAAAATACAATGACTGTGCAACACATAAATAACAAAATCCCAAAGAAATCTCGAAGTAAAAGCTGCAAAAACATTATAAATCCAAAAATATGGCTTGAATTGGCGCCATTTTGCCTGAGAAATCCGTGATTTTCGACCATTTGCGTTTTTTGAAAAAAACTCAGAACAGTAATCCTACAGCACGAGGTTAAGCTTTGTGGCCGAGGTCCTTCAAAGTTATCCAGAAAACAGTTTGGCCACCAGCCGGAAAAAAAATGACACCTTGGGAACCTCCCGAGTCAGTAGGACACAAGCACGATTGCGGACACACACTCATATATTCGAGTCACAGATGCCGGAATCAACAACTGAAATTCATATGAAACACCTACAAAGTCGGGATACATTCGATAGATTCGTCACTGTTTACTAAATTTTAAAATAGTTGAAATGAGCTTCCTATCTCTGTGGTTTGCTGCCTCACTCAGGGACCCCTATTCCATATATTTTAAGCGTGCTACCCATATTAGAATGTGTGGTCAAAGATTGTTTAATAAAGTTTCATTTACAAATAAGAATATTAATAGTGTGAATAAAGCAAATAGTTACAAAGTCACATTTCCCAATAGAACGTCTCATACAATGAGGGGAACCGGTAAAACCCCCCCCCCCGGTAAAAACCCCCCGCTCGCCATTTTTGCCATAACTTTTTACTGGAACCTTCTAGAAGGATGAGTAATAGCTTAAATGGAAGCTAAGACTCTGGGCTACAAATCGGTATATTACTTGCCACATCTCGATTCAAGATTCTCGAGATTTAATTATTTTTGTCTCAAAATTTCGAATTTTCAAAAAAAGTTGAAATTTTGAGACAAAAATAATTAAATCTCGAGAATCTTGAATCGAGATGTGGCAAGTAATATACCGATTTGTAGCCCAGAGTCTTAGCTTCCATTTAAGCTATTACTCATCCTTCTAGAAGGTTCCAGTAAAAAGTTATGGCAAAAATGGCGAGCGGGGGGGTTTTTACCGGGGGGTTTTTACCTACACTCACAACGAGACTTCTAGCTGACTCGCAGCATAACTCTTCGATTAATTAACACCCCCAACTGACTGACACCCAATTGCCTTGTAGCGCTCAGCAACAAGTATCTATAATAGCTGAAGCCGGCCCGATCCAGACAGGAATCTTCCCAGTGCCTCTGGCTCCTCTATTGGTCCCATACCGTCTTTTCTCCATTTTCGGTCAAACTGTGGACCAGGGCTGCATCCGGTATCCGGTTATCCGGATTTT
>JAKKPZ010000404.1:0-38379 GCA_022814885.1 Ditylenchus destructor
ATTGTTTTTTTTTAACAGTTTTCACTATTTTTGCTATAAATATGATATTGCGCTGTCTATGTCAACTTTTTGTCTAGATTCCAATACAATTTTCAAAAGTTTAAAACAGTTCGATCTTCATACTGAAAAGTGCATTTTTTTGAAAAACACTCATTTTTCGCCTTCAAGGTTTATTTTTGCTGGGGTTTTGTTTGTCTTTGTAATGGTCGATTCGTAATTCATTACAATTTTGTTGGTAATTTTTTACAACAAATATTCTTATTCAAGTAAAAAAGGGATTTTTGTTAAAAATTGCACTTTTAAAGAAATGGATCAAATAATCGAATAATCACCGTGACCAGGGTTGTGCCGAGTGACTCGAAACTCGAAACTCGACTTTTTCGCCGACTCGAAACTCGAAACTCGACTCGAAGAATTTCGGCCGACTCGACTCGAAACTCGAAATTTTGGGCCGCGCCCGGTAGGGCGCGGCCCGAAAAAAATTGGAATTTTGGACAACTAAGACTGGATTTTTGGCAAACAGGCTTAATATTTCAAAAAATTTTCGCCTGCGGCACTATTTTTTCTCCCACTTTGTATTATGTCTCATTGTTTATCGCCAACCTTGGGCCGAAAATTTATTAAATTTTCAATAAATATTCAATAATTTCAATGTTAGAATTTATTCAATGATAAATTTTGGCAATTTTTGACGTTTTTTCCAATTTTTATAAAATTTCCGCCTGCGGCGCTTTTTTTGCCATATGTTTATTGGTCTACTTACCCAGAAATATGAAAAAATTCGCGGAAAAAATAAATTTTTTGAAAATAACTCTGTTTGCCAAAAATTGACAATAAAATTTTGTATATTCTTCCAAAAATAGGCGTATTTTTGGAATATTAGCGTATTTTTCCAGAAATGCAGCAAAATCCACGCCGAAAAAAAAATTTTTGAAAAAATTGACTAAAATTTATCATTCAAATTAATTATAACACTGAATTTTTTGAATATTTATTGAAAATTTCGCAAATTTTTGTTGATAATTTTCGAGAATATACAAAATTTTAATGTCAATTTTCGGCAAACAGAGTTATTTTCAAAAAATTTATTTTTTCCGCGAATTTTTTCATATTTCTGGGTAAGTAGACCAATAAACATATGGCAAAAAAATTTTTTCCGCGAATTTTCAACTGATTAATTAATGCGGAAACTGTCAAAAATAGCGCATTTTACAAATTTGGGACATTTTTTGTTCAAATAACAAAAATTAACTCAAAAATAGCTGAAAAATAGCCAAGAATAGCTCAAAAATAGCCAAAAACCACCCCTTTTTAGACATAAATTGAATAGTAGTACTAATAAATAACAATTAACAGCAAATTTTAGCAATTAATTTAACAGACAACTAACAAACCGAAAATTTTGACTTTGTGAATCATCAGGAAATTTGACTCGAAAATGACTCGAAACTCGACTTTTTCGTCGACTCGAAACTCGACTCGAAGAATTTTCGGCCGACTCGACTCGAAACTCGACTCGAACTTTTCGTCGACTCGGCACAACCCTGACCGTGACTGATACAAAAAATGTTGAGAGAAATATAGAGAAAACTGTTACAAAAATAGACAGACAGCTTCAAAAATGGGCGCTAAAATGGAAATTTTGACTTTGAATTTTGCTTTATTGTTTTCAATACAAAAATGTAATTTTGTTCATTCAATGAAAAAAGGAAATAATCACACAAGACTAAAGATATTTGAAAACTTTGTAGTATCCTTTACCTTTTACAGTACAATTTTTTTCACAAAATGCATTTTTATCGCATACACTAGTTTTCCTCAGGATTTTGGAAATCTTCTCCATTTATGAATGAAAAACTTAAAAATTCTATACATAAAAATATATCGAAACCTGATGAAAAAGTTGATAGTAATATTAGACTTATGACAAACACTGCAAATAAAACCGCTCTTTCAAGCCGAAAAACGGATATGTTTTCAAAACGTGCACTTCTTAGTATGAAAATCGACAAGTTTTAAAATACTGAAAAGCGCGCTGAAAACTAGACAAAAAATTGATATAGAGTGAGTAAGAACATATTTATGAGAAAAGAAAAAAATGTGTTAACTAATTACTATTCAATTTTCTCCTAGCAAAACACTTACTACTCAAAAACATTTATACTGTATAAACGTACCAAACATTTGTTCACTTCAAAATTCAAAATGGCGCAAATTTTGAAATAGCTACGAATCTTATTTAATGAACTTAACTTACAATCTAAAATTGGCACAAATTATGAAATAGCAATTCTGACGATCTATTCAACTTCTCAATTTTATAAAAATATCTTTAGCTATTTACAATGGTCCAAATTCGTGTTAAGTACAATTTATTCCCATGTCGTTCATTCATAATATTTATGACTAATTTTGTTAGCTGTGTTTACAAAATCGGGTGTATAAGTATGTTATAATAATCTATGTAATTTAGTTCCTCTTGACACATCCGTTTTTCCGAATGTCCGACATGATGCAGATGGCTACCGAAGAAAATGATTCGACTATGCTGATAGACAACAACGAAGTGGATAATGATACGCGTAAAGGTGCACAAAAGGTACGTTATTTTATTAAAATGCGCTAGGTGGTTTCTTTCTAAGATTTCTCCAAATAGCATTAAAAATCGTTTTTATTCTCAATTAATATATTTCATTAAAAACTAAAACATTTGTATTTAGTATGATAATTCTAAAATGCATATTTCTCTCTCCCCAAAATAAGGTGATTGGTTTTACTAGATATAGGATCCTACCGAGAATGACCCGACCTATAACTAAAAATGTCACTAACTGTCTAGGATTAGGGTCGAAACAGTTAGTTAATTCTGTTTTCGCTAAATCACCTTCCCCTTCTAACTTATAAATCTTCAATAATAATAGGTTATCGTTCTCTCAAAAATCATAGAGTGAGTAAGATCATATTTACGGCATTTTTTGTCCGTTACCAATTTGTAACTGAAATTTTTGACTGCATTCTTAGGGGTGCATTTTTTGTCCGTTACCAATTTGTAACTGAAATTTTGGACTGCATTCTTAGGGGTGCATTTTTTGTCCGTTACCAATTTGTAACTGAAATTTTTGACTGTTGTATGTCCTTAAAAAATTGTTCGCCTGATGCCTGGGATCATCTTAAGCTATCAATCAAACACTAAAGTATATTAAAAGTTGACAATTAAGCGCGTTTTGCTATCAAAACTAACTTAAATCAATTACTAGGTTGTCAAACAAAAAATGGCGCTTTTTGTTTGCTGTTGTTTTTTAGTTCTATGATTATTTACGAATATTCAAAATGACTTTAGAGTATTGTTAAGATTATCTTCATTCTATTTCGCTTTAAATAATAATTTCAAGCGAGTTACTTACATACACCTTGTTTAACCGAATAGATTTTTTCTAAAAAAATTATATTTTTTAGAATGTTTAACTACGTTTTTCCAGTTTCTGGAATATTTTTAGTGAAATTTAAAAAATTTTCCGGGGAATACAAGAGGATGTACTCTTTTTTCCACAAATTATCATCGAAAAACGAGGGAACCATGTATGAAAAAAAATGCGTTCCAGCCGAAGTCAGATATACCCAAATACACAGGTAAAGGAGATTCTACTGTAATGGAAAAATTCAGAACAGCGAAAGCTTTAGAAAATTTGGGTTTTTCTCGATATCACTAGAAATCGGTAGACCTTCACATAGATGAGAATATTTCTCATAACACAAGAGATATAATGATTAGGAAATATAAACCCTGTGATATACCCATTAAAGGAAATCTGTAGAGATATATTGTGATTATGTCAAATGTATCTGATTCACGATGGATAGCAGAGAAAAGGTCATGTCCATCGATACCTTTTATACTGACCCAGATATAATTAATAATTATCATCGCGACTATGCGCGATATAAAATTTGTCACTCCATTGCGTGTGCTTTGTTAATTATAGTGATCTTTTTGATTCGGCGTAAGTGCTCACGCTTGTCTGCAGTTTGTACTCTTGGGCCGGTCTTAATCAATTTATTTTGGCTAAAAGTTATGTTTCAACAAGAAAATTTGACTAATTTTAATGTTCAACAAGATTCATACTTGAGAGCATTTGCAAATTTTTTCTCGCCTTCGATAATCGCGTCCCAAGTATTTACTAGACATGTAAACATACTTTCCCAAAACTTGTCGCTTCCCGGCCAATGACTAATTGTCACTATTCAAAGAACCTCCGGAAAAGACCGAACGAGAAAAGAAGAAAGAAGTGCTTCCGGATTACGCGACAATACACAAAAACATTTTTATTATAGGAATGCGTTCTCGAAACCAATCATTTATCACATTTACGCAATGTACGTCAATACCTTCAGATGTAAATATTAATTATCATCAGCGCCTCAGGCGTCAATTATCATGAGGTGTGACGCAAGACTCTTATGAGCTTCTCGATTTACTTGCTAGCACTTTTTGTACGAGCTGCTGAGATGCTGATGTCTCTGCTCGATTTTGGAATTTAAGAAAAAGAGAAATAGTATGTAGAAATGAGAGGTGAGAGAAAAAATTTGCGAATCTTTTAGAGGTTGAAATAATTAAGCCCTCGGTGGCTCTATTGGAGGATATATGATATGTATAATGCTAAGCGCAAAGTTTTTTGAGACAAATATATATTCTGAAGTAAATTTTGTCAATTTTTAAATCTATAATACAAATTTGTGAGCTAAACTTGAAAGGCGCATATGAAAATTTAGGTAAAAAACCGAAGCCTATAGGAACTAGTCTGCCTGGGGATGTCCCTAGGCGTCAAGAATGTGTAATCCAGGATCAAATACCAGCATCAAACACATTTTGTGTACTTCCAGAAAATTATTGAATTCCTTCATCTTACCTATTCGCACCGCTTGTGGCCAAATATTTATAAGTGCAATCTCTGTAAGAGTTCAAAATGTGTGATAAAACACTTTGCCAAACATAAGTGGAATTTGAATCAGAATTTATGTTTTTATAATTCCTAGCTAGGAACTAACGTAATTTCTGACCGAATCCTTGTTTTTCTTAGACGTCGGAAAGTTTTCAACATTTCCGAGAAATGGAAGATGATAAATTTATTATAAAGTATGCCTGGGTCGATAAGTACATACCTCAGGCAAAAAGTCCAAACCTGCGTATGATGAAAAGTGCAAAACATGTAATTACAAGCGAAAAATATTTCAAAGTTATGCACTTTCCGAAAATTTGTTGCGCGTTGTCATAATTACAGTTTAGAGCGAACTGTTTTGAAGAGTCTTGAGCGCGAATCTTGTGATATAAGTTGTACTTTTGCATTAATTACGTGGTTTGTTATCGCAAAAGTTCTCTTTTGCGATAACAATATTTGTTTTGAATTTCACAAGGCCTTAGATAAAATGGCTTAGCTAAGTCATTTTAACCGGATACTCAGTCTGTCTGGGAGAAGAAAGCTGCAAACCTCTAATTAGATTCAAACTGCGAAAACCGATGCTTGGATTTGAAATAAAACCAGCGCTCATTTTATTTTAAGTAAGGTTCGAGGTTCCAAGTTCTTGAGTCACGCTTTGGTAAGCCGGGGATAGACGTTGTCATACTGTGTTTTGTAGCTTCCGGTCTCGCTCTGAGATGATACCGGAAGTCGGAAAAAATTTTGGTTGGTAAGGAAATGACTCATAGTTTTTTGATAGATGTTTGAAAATTTTCTAGAATTTTTTCTAGAATTATTCTAAATTTCGAGGAATTTTTTTGAATAAAAAATTGTAAAAAGCGATATTGTTTTCCTAAAAGTTGAATATTTTGCACACAAACTTCAAATTATTAACGAAAAATATTGGCGGTATTGGAAATTTATAGAATAAAAATTATTTAAACCTTTCTTTCGGATTTGGCGTAAAATTTAGATTAACAAATTAAAATTTTTTGCAGCTTTAAAGTGTTCAAGAAATTTATTTTCGAAGATACAAAATTTTAATTTTCGACATTTTATGTTTTATTTTACATCATTCACTTCATCTTTTTGGCCTTTTTGAAATTTCTAAATCTATTTCAAAGTCCATTTTCGCTCTTCTATGACGCTTCAAAGCCCGCCCCTTTAAGAACAAAAGATTGTCTACTTGGGAGCTCTCGCTTTAAGACATATTTTATTGTCACCATAAGTGATTTGCACTCATAAGTTCTTTCATAAACTCCTCACCTCAGACTCTTGAGAGTTTTCTTTATTTCTTATGTTCAATACTCACAAATAAACCAAAACTTATTTGGAATAGAACGTTTTCGATGTTCAAAAAGTACCAAAAATAAATCACTTTACTGCAAATATCGAAAAAACGGAACAAACGTGAAATTGCATCATTTGCAACATCAGAACTTGAACAATGAAAAACGAAATACAAAAAAATGAAATTTTCCAAAAATGAAAACTTTCGATAAACAAACATTAGTTCAATTCGACTAAACTCCTTATAACAGACCAGCTAAAAAACGGTCCTCATCCAACTTTTTATGCCAAAAATTGGCAACTTTCTTAGAAAATTCCAATAAAAATGTTTCTTCTCTTTAATGACGCCAAACCCCGAAATAAACGCTCGTTAGGAAACTCCCCAAAAACCGGAAAAACGCCTGACCAAACACTAATTTATGCCACTCTCAAAAATTATTTCGCTCAAACGCGCTCAAACCTCTATTTTGGTCAAAATTTCATCGGCCGTTTTCCAAAGGGATTCGTTAATTTATTCCCCGCTGAAAAGGGCATTTGGTGCCGACCCCACAAAGCCCTTTGTCGCTCCTCAAAGCCCCCGAAAGTCCAAAGGACCATCCGGCACAGCAGTTATTGACATTTTATGAGCGGGAAGTCCGAAAGCGCAGGAATACTTCGGCCGAAAAGTGTATTCCGAAGTATACGTTTTATTTTTATAGAATTTTATGGGTTTGAAAAATTTCCGCTTCACTTCCAAAATGTGATGAAAATGGTTTTATTTTGCCATTTTTCGGGCAATTTTCCCTAATTTGGTAAAAAATCTGATGTTATGTCAAATTTTCAAATTGTTGATTTCGTGTAAAAATGGCAAAAATGCCAATAAAAGGCCTATAGAAGATAAACCATATTAAGACAGGCTGAGATACAAATCTCAGTTATTTCAGTCAAAAACTAAACATTTGGCGGCCAAATGTTTGGCGCCAAACATTTATGGGCCAAATTTTGGCCCATAAATTGGGAAAAACCTAAATCCAAATTTTCATTGGAAGACCAGTTTGTGGTTTACTCGATAGTGCTTTTTTCTTTCGGTTTCATGAGTATTTTCACAATTTTTTTCATGAATTTCACAAGTTGCTATTTCATTATTTCTTTTCTCAATAACAGCTTTTTTCTATCTTTTTTCAAAACAGAAATTTATATTTTCATTTTGTCAAAAATATCCTTTTGAAAATGTCACTATCCGAATTTCCTGGAAAATTCCTCGGCTTTTCCTGTTTTCCCTGGAAACCCTATGCGAAATGCGCAAAAGGAATGACCTTTAGAGCCTTTATCTTTACTCAGCGCCTTTCGTTTGCCATTGACAAATTTCTTGAGTCTTCGGCTCAGCGTCAAGCCGAGAGTCCCTCGTACCAAATCCGACGTCCCAACACTCTTATTTCCTGTTTATCAAAAACTTTGCGGGAAATTCTTCCAGAAGTCTTTATCCTTGTCCAGCTTCTCCAACCCAATTCTTCCTTGTCACTCATTTTCACTTATTGTTCCGTAATCGATCATTCTTCCTCATAATTGCCTCAAGTCAAAATGTTTGGAAGAAGATGCACTTTTATCTTTCTTTGGTTAAATATTTTGTCTGCAAACATTCCAGCACCTTATGGTCTGTGGAATTTGGGCTCTTTCAATTATTAGGCTCCAACCCATTAGCTATTAATGCCAGGATTGTGCGTTAGACTTAGATCAAGTCTAGCTCGCACAATGTAAGTTAATCTAAGCTTAAGCTTACGATTAAGACATAAAAATATCTTTACCTTCCCGCTTTTTAAAATCCCAAATATTAATGAGTCATAAAATCGACTTTCTCAGACATTTTTCCGGTCGGCACCGGAACGAAGCGATTAACGGCTCCCCTTTTGAGTGTTGCGCTTTGTTTATGAACGGAGATAATTGGCCCAATTCCAGGAATTCGTGGAATGGCGAAAAAGGTAATTGCTCAAGAGTTTATTCTCTTGGCCGGAGATTCAGATTCTCTTTAGTTTTTGTACTTTTAATTCATGTGTCCAAATGATGACACCGTTTACTAAACTTCTTTCCAAGTACAGTTATATAGTCCACATCCAGGTCATTCTATAGAATGGCAACACCAGACACGCGTGCCTGAATTCCTATCCAAACTTTTTTCTCAGAGAACCCAAAATATTTTCTCCTTCACTAAGCAAATTTCCGCTCGGATTTCACATATTTGGCCCATTCTCTGTTGTCAAGAACCCCAGCTTAGGGCTCTTTAAAGGGCGAAAAGCGTGAGTGTGGTCTTCCGGGAATCCGGAAAACACACTTTTTCAGGAGGTTCCCAGGTTTTTATAAGTGCTCTCCTTCAAGTGAGAATAGTTTTTCTGAACTTTCATCTGTCTTTATTACTGTACTGTGTCTTAAAGTGCAAATGATGAGTCCGTTGCAATGATGCGTCTTGGCCTTTTAACCCTTAGCCTGTAAGGACCCTAAGGATCGTTATTATATTGTTTTAGGCTTCGGCCAAGACTGCTTTGTACAATTAAATGAGACTCCAAGCTTATGTCAAGCTTGGACTTAAGTGCCGTGGCTTAACTTCAGTCTAAGTACCCTCATCTTATTAAAAAGGCTAAGTTAATCCTCTTTGGCCCAAAATCAACCATAAGCCTAAGGATCCTTCCTGACAAGGTAGAAATATTGACTTCGAAAAAGTTGGTCATCTACCCAACTTGGCGAGAGTCAACAAGTGTACTTGTCAACTTTTTATTTTCATTATCGCCAATAGCCGTCAAAGCATTAGCGCACTTTGGACAATTTCATGCGTAAAGTTGTCTTTGAGGCTAACTTTTGTTTATTTTTCTTCTCTTTCCAAGTCTTTGACATTTTGAATAGCATAACACATAGATCCTTAAGCATACATCTGTTCTCCCACAGCAGTCTATAAGCTTTCAGTGAGAGAGCCCTTGCAAGTTCAAAACTCGTTTTGAATATCTTTTAACCCACGGGGTTTAATTAGAGGGACCCAGGTGTCTAAAATTTATACATTTTTGGTGCGAATTTGAATTTTTAAAAGCTTTCCTACCCTAACCAAATTTTTTCAAACTATATAGGAAAATGTATAAAAATTGTCGCACATTAGTCCAAAATTGTTTACAATTCAAAAAAATTTTGGCATCAATTCAAATTTGGAACAACATTTACAAAAATGTCAGGAAACAAAGGAAAATTTTATTTCCAACCAAAATTATTTCTTCCAACATCAAAAAAATTTGATTGATTTAATTTTACCCGCTCAAATTTACCAGCCGCCTGAAACTTGATTGAATAATTACCTCGGGGGTTGAATTACAACCTTTACGGTATATGAATGAGCAAAAATTTGTATCTAAATTTCTTCTTTTTGTATCTAACATTAGATATTAAAAAAATTGCCCTTTATGAACCTGTCTCAGCTTACACCTTAGAAGCTCAATGATCAAAAGGACACCCTCCCTATTAACAATCGAGTCTCGGAGTAGACTAATTTTTATAAAAATTGCGAAAAAATTTGACACCAAATTAGGCCGTTCTCTCTTCCGACGGAAAAAAGTAGGTGTCATTTACGCTTTGAATGCCACTTGGGTAAACTCTGGAATTTATTTCGTCAATTTATTTTGTCACGTTTATTTAACTTGGTTCATATTTATTGATTAATTTTTTTTAGTTTACCAATTTTCAGAGGTATTCGAAACTTTTAAACATTTGAACAAAATCTGACAACAACAATAATCTGACTGAACAAAAAATATTCACATTTTCATCAATTTTTCCTATAAAAACGAACGTTGCAGAACGAAATTTGACAAAAACGTGGCATTTTCGGCATTTTACGCCTTTTTTGGCGTTTTTTTAAGATTTGTCTTATTTTTGGGCCAAAATCAGATTCTCTTTGATTTTCAAGAT
Source organism: Ditylenchus destructor (assembly GCA_022814885.1). Lineage (NCBI taxonomy): Eukaryota > Metazoa > Nematoda > Chromadorea > Rhabditida > Anguinidae > Ditylenchus > Ditylenchus destructor. The sequence goes on from JAKKPZ010000404.1 coordinate 10,170, forward strand.
TTTGCTTTGTAACATTTATTCCACACCAGCCCTTTTTTATACCTGAAAGTTCGGATTGTCAACTCCCATCTATAACCAATATTCATAATCACTCCCATTTTTCTCGCCTCCCGCCCATACCCTCCAGAGGCTCCCCCAGAGGCCTTTCCCCTCCATAAAAAGCAATAGAAAACTTGAAGTGATTCGATAATTTTCTGTTGCCGTCCTGGATGGCGTGCGCTGAGTAAAATAATTTCGGTCCTCCCATAATTTTTCTCTTTTGTCTTCGCCGTCCACTTCCCCAAACTTGCCGACGCCCCAGGCCTTAAACCGCCCCAGGCCTTTTCGCCTGGTCCCAGGCCTTTTTGCCCTGCGGCGATTTCCCCCGAGAATAGAGCTTTTTGGGTTTGACGCAGTGTGTGGAATGGGAATAAGTGTCAATATAGACCGGAGGTTGGGCTGTGCCCTGCGGCGAGAAGATTTGTTAGCCAAATTCATAATTAAATTATTTTGCGCGATAGTGCTATATAAATTGACTCGGGATTGGCCAGGCTTGCGGCTATGCCCAGATTGCCGCAGGGGAGATGCTCAGCGTCCCGGCTCTAAGTAAACGTGGGAGTTTCGGAGAATGTTTCAATTAGGCGAGATTTGAGAATTTGCAGGATTTGGGAAATTTTTGGATAAGGAAATGGTTGTGCTGTCCCGAGAATATATCGCCTGAGGTTTTGGTTCAGGAGTAGATTCTGTGTAAGATTTAACATGAATTGTTAAAACTTTCTCGAACTTCCGGGAAACCACTTTTCGGAGTTTTGCGAATCTTTTTCTGGAAAATGACGAAACTACCGTATTTCCTCAAAATTGAGCCCCCGGAGGCTTAATTATTTCAATATCCTCTAGTGGTCTCTCTCATTTTTACACACTATTTCTCATTCTGTGGTAGGCTCTATTATAGAGCGGCTCAATTTTAAGGGGGCTCAATTAGAGCAAATACGGCATTTCCCTTATAAACCAAATCCAGGATTCTCGGCTATTCTCAGGTACGCTCTTGAAAACAACATGTGAATCAAAGCTAACGGCCCCGAGCTATTTTACGGCCAATTTTCTCGGTGGCCAAAGATCTGCGACGTCCGTTATCCAATCCATAGCCCGAGGCCTTTGATGTTTCCGACATATTTGTAACAACTTTCGTGTCCCTCTCTTCCTCCTTAAAGAATATTGACCCATTAGCGGTCGCAACTTTGGAACGAACCAAAATAGCTCAGCACTCAAAAGTTGCCTACTGAAAAGGTGACGGACTCTTTTAAAAATTTATGAACTTTATCTTTTTTGGTTTCAAAACTGACGTAAAAGTTTGGCTGACAAATTTTTGCGTGCGAAAAATTGAAACATTGTTTGCAGCAATGTCATTTGGAAATATTTTGAATTTTTGGAATTTTGTGATTGTCTCCGGAAAATTCCAAATTACTCCGGATTCTTGTTCAAACTTTGGAAAACCACAAAGAGTACAATTCAAAATTTATCTGTCATCTTCTGCTTCCGGAACGTAATATGACTCGAGAATATGACCCAAGGCCTCAGGGCACTGTTCGTCTCGACTTTAAAAACTTTGTCGTATTTATGCTTTTCCCGCTAATATACCCATAGAAATGCGATTTCTGAAATCAATATCTCTGCTGACTGTCTAGCATCCCTAATGCAAACGTTTCTACACTATTTCTCAGTTTTCTGCTTTCTATGGTTCTCTTTGCAAAGGCGATTTCGCGTGAATCCCGAATATACTCCATGGCCTATATAGTTTCCGCAAACTTCTTATAGGGTATCCTTGCTGCCAGGAAACCTTGCTTGTACTTGGAATTGTTCGCGCAGTTGGAATATTATTGTATTCTTGGCCTGCTGCAATTAATTCCTGGGTTCCTTATTTCCTCAGGCTATGTCATCGAATTGCCCGTAAATCTCCTTTTATGGCGCTATTAACTCTTCTCAGGATAAGGTTATAAGGGATTGATACATTAGTGATGAACCAAAACATCATCCGAGATGAAGATTCTCGGTGAAATTTTAGCTTGTGCTCTTTTAATCCTTTAATGCAACTGATAAATGCAAAAGCGTGTTAAGTTTTCGCGATATTTTCGCTATTTTTGAAACGGTGTCTTGGCTTTCAAGTATTGGCTCGGGAATTTTTAATAAGGTACTTTGCTAAAAATACTACAGTCGTCACAAAAATATATTCTCTAAGATCTTAGCTCCAGCTTAAGCCATTCAACTGATTCTTGGCTCATATGAATAGCCTAACCGTTAGGACAAGATTTAACCAGGCTTGAAGCTCATGCTTAGATTTAAGTGTAGGCTCTCATTATAAACGAAGGAACCCTCAATAAGCATACTTGAGCTCGAGCTTATGCTTGAGATCGGAATAGTTGCACGAAATGTAACTAAGACATGGGACTACAAATATACAAAATCCACGCTTAAGACTAAGCTTAAGACAGAGCTTAAACATAGCTTAATTTTTATTTAAAGTCTAAGGAGCCATATACTTAAGGCAATCTTATGTATAATTCATGTTTAAGATTAAGCTTGATCGCTGAAGTAAGCCCTCTCTAAGTTTAATCTTAAACATACATCCAAGTTCTTTAACTCTAAAGTTCACGCCAAAGTTCTTTATGTTCGAGCTTATAAATGAGTTCCCTTTAAGCTCAAGCTTAAGACAAGGCCAGTTTTGTACTTTTGCGAAATGCACTTTTATTACCGTTACTTTAGTAATCTTACCTTTAAAATATTACAGGTATAAGACATAATGAGTAATCTATTATTGCGATATTCTCCTATCACTACGCTTACACTATCCTATGGCATCAATGATCTTGAGTCGAGCTGAGTCAGAAAAAGTCCGGGTACTCGATGACTGACCTTTACGATGTTAGTGTCGATGAGGCGTCCACATATGAACTTCAACCGACACAATTCCCGATCAATTGTACTGTGGCTGCCAAGTTGGAGAACTTGACCGGGCCGGTTATCCTGGGGGAATGGCACTCAACTTTGGTTAATGTTGAGGTGAGTGCGCTGAAAAAAGATGAGACTGAGGAAAAAATATCTGAAGCTTAAGAAATTTTGGAAAAAACTATAAATTTGCAACATTTTTGGAATTTGAAGAATGTTCCGTTGTTTAGATTTTAATCCAATTTTGAAAAAATTCCTCTGGTTCTTTTTTCTTCCATGAAATTTATACGGAGAATAATTTCTTAAGAATTGTTCTAATGACTGACGAAACATCATTTTTCGGGGACCACACTGGGGTGTGAGTTCAAAGACCACCCACAATTAGGAATTACTCCTGGGAAAACTAACTTTTTGGGCCATTATTTGGTCGAATTTCTAAGGCCAAAGAGCATTCTTCTAGTTCTTTATTAACTACACGTTAATGAGGCTGTAACAATGGCTCTCTTCCACAGGCGCAGTTATGAAAAAGGCTGTGAAAGTTTGGGTACTCAAACAATGGCTTAGCAAAAATTTTCCCATCGACGGGATCGATTACTCCAGAAAAATTGTTTTCGAAAATTTTTATTTTTTTGACTTTTAACTGTTTTTATTTTTATTTATCGCATTTTCGTAATCTGACTAATACTATTTACTAACTGTAACTTCAACATCCTTAATTTCAGTACCTGTACGAGAATGGAATCGTCAACTGGCCCAACTTCACAAACTGTCTTCCGGTAAAACTATACAATAAAATTCTTATAATATCAAGCCCAATACCCCAATTTCAGCATTGCGGTATATGCGGCTCAACTGCGTCAGAGAACGATTTTACGTATACTGTATATAATTTGCTCGTTATCGGGACGCTGCTCCCATTTGTAAGTTCGAGAATTGTGAATAAAATTCTTATGTGTTCTTTGAAATCTCGGGATCAAATTATTAGCAGTGTAATCTCGAAGTATGCTTTAAATTTCGCTCGGCATTCGAGATAAAGTATTTGCTCCAATATTGGCCTCTCCCAATAAGGGCCCCCTTGAGGGAATTCAAAAATAAGGACCGGATATTATCGGAATAAATACGGCAGGACTCGTTTTTGCTCTGCGGGTTTTTGAAATGAATGAATCTTCAGATACTAAGCTTGTACTTCATTTGTACTTTATAAGTACATTTCGGTATACTGTCATCCACTCTCAGAGTAAATCGGACAATTTTTATAACCGTTTTTTTTTCTCGATAAAAGTTGCAAAGGGAAAATAAGCAAACAGATGCAATTTGGTGTTCAAAGATCAATGTTCAATGATCACTTAAACAAAATCAACTTTTAGATCAGTTTGTGCGGGTTTGTCGGGAACGGGTTGTCCGCCTTCGTCTATAGTCGTCCAGGCAAGCTATTATTTACTCCTTATAAGGTCATCCATGATCATACGCAGGTATATCTTTACAGGTATGCGAGGCACCTCTATCAATCTTTACCTGTGCGCCTTGGGCTGCAGTGACATTGCCGTGATATTCACGGCCATATTCCTGTTTTTCTTCGATAGTATCAAGCGGTATTCCATTGCCATATCCGTCCTATTCGGACATTCCTCACCAATTATTTATCCGGCAGGCATGATAGCTCAAACTTGCTCTGTGTACTTTACGCTGGTGGCCGGGATCGATTGTTTTATACAGGTGAGGGTTTGAGAAAAGTGAAATAATTTAGGAATTTGAAAAATTTGGACTATCCCTTATAATTTCTTTCATTAAGAAAATACTTTTCAAATTTCCGCCAAATTTTGTATTTAAATTTCAACAACAAGTCCACAACCGATTCCTGGCAAATACAAAGAAAAATAAGAGAAACGTTAAAATCATAATTAATCGAAATATGATTCAAAGGGCGTATTTTTAATATAACTCTAATCTTTGGTCTCTTAATCCCTATGAATTTCTCTTCAGGTATGCATCCCAAACGGCCCCCTCAAAAGATGTTTCTCGGACAAAAGATGCGTCAGAATGGCAATTGTGACGGTTCTCGCGTTCAGTCTGCTGTACAACGCGCCCCATTTCTTTGAGGCCATTCTTTTGGACTGTTGGCATATGGAATTCCAGAGGTTCTTTTTTGGGGTTTCTTCAAACTTTGGCCATATTTTTGGACAAAGAAATTTTCCTCCTTAATTTTTACCTTAAAATTGCGGTATTTAATTCACGAATTCGAATTTTATTTGAGGAATTTAAAAAATTTTTGCTTTTTTAGTTTTTTAACTACTTTTTGCACTAATTAAAAATATGTTTAGCCAAAGCGTCGAAGTCTGCCCGGCTCCATTCCGCTTCAACCCCACATATATGACGCTGTATTATAAGTACATGTACTCAATATTCCTCGCAGTAGGCCCGTTGTTTGTGTTGATCGTGCTCAATAGCTGCATTATTGTCTTCACGATGCTGAAAAGTGACAATAAGGGAGATGGCGAGGATGGGAGTGAGGGTGACGATAATTTTGCATTGGTATGCTAATTTTTTATACGTTCAAAATTTGAGTGGAAAAGTTGTATGAAAATGCAATAATTGTGGATTTTCTGGAAAATTTTGAAACAATTCAGAAATTTGTCTAATTTTTAGTCTACAATGCCCATTTTTCAAAAAATCATCAGTTTTTGAGTCATTTCTGGAATAAAATTAAAAAATTTCAGAGTAAAATAACATAAAATACAATAATTTTAGTTTTTCCACAAAATTCATCGCTTTTTGAAAAAAGTACAAAATTTACCATAAAGCTCACTTTTGAAAAATTTTGGCTAATTTTTCAAAAATCAATTCTTTATCAAATTTATTTCGAAATAGTGTCAACTTTTTTGGCGAAATTCAAAGTTTGCTTTTGAAAATTTTTGGCTTATTTTTGGCTGTTTGCATTAACAAATGTAACTTTTCAAATAGATGAAGCAAAATTTCCGGAAAAATTCTGGATCCCAGAATATATAATAAAATCCGAACCAATTTATGGCGGCAATTTAAAATAATTTATCATTCAGATCCTGGTCGTCCTTCTGTTCATTTCCTGCAACACTGTCGCGTTGCTCATCAACGTCTTCGAGAACAAACTATCGGCCTTGCTCGCCTGGCGCATCAACTACATCATAGACATATCCAACCTGCTGGTCGTGTTCAACTCGAGCTTCAACTTTGTCATTTACTACAACTTCTCAAAGTCTTTTCGGCTCACATTCCTCGAATACTTTTGTGCCAAGAAAAGCTCATTCTCGACGTACTCCACTTCGGCATTGCTCCCCACGCCGATGATTGTTTCAATCAACGAGTCCGGAAATGGTAATTCGACGGTAAGAATTTTTTGAGAGCTAGACGTTAGAGACAGAGCCCCAAAAGCTCTCTAGAGCCCTATACGGGTTACATGCCTTCAGGGCATATGCAAGCAATTCCACCGCTTTTTGACAAAATATATTGAAAAAGTTTCAATGCATTACCCTGGTAATTTAAAAAATTGTCCTCTACCCTTAAAGGGCGTTTCCCGGATCATTCGGTAAACAGTTTTGATGTTTGTTTTCCCAACATTCGCCTTAGGACTTGGAATGAACTTTGATCACGTTCAATAAAATCCATTTCAGAAGCACCAAATCGTTCCACATATCAACTCCAGCTCCAATTCCAATTCCAACAAGAGCACAGGTAAAAAGCATAGAGTTATAACTGTAAAGCCGAAGCAGATACCCGGAAAGTTGCCAAAACCAAATTCCAATACAACTTTGCCTCCGGCACTTCGAGATGCGATCCAAGGATCTGAAGCAAATGACGTGAAAACGCCGCTCATGAGTCCTGCCAACTGCGCCAAGTCAAAGACCTTTGGATCAAACTTACCCGCGGGCAAGTTAGCGAACGGGACTGCTTCGGGACTGATTTCGGAGACAGTTACTTTGAGCCAGAGGGAAAATTCATTGATGAGTCAGTCGTCCTCCGGCTCTTCAAGCGTGTCCGATGAGTCGAAAAATAATCATTTCATTGTATAGAATATTTTTGGTATAAAAAGAGCTTATTCGAATTTTGTATCATATTGTGATTATTATAAATTATTGCTTTTTATTTAATAAAATGTAAATAGAATTTAGAACTGAAAATGTGGAAATGTAAAAACTGTATTCTGTAAAAAATCGATACACGCAATGTCGCTGATATAGCACACATGAATTGGAACAATAGTGTTACACTACTAATGCGTATGTGCAATTATGGCATAATTTTTTGGAATTGTAAACTGAAATTTGGAATTATAATTATTTTAACTCTAAGATTCGAGTCAAAACTGTCAATACTAAAATTTAAATCGTTACAACTTGGGTTTATTAATAGTTCATCCTTGATCTTGAAACCCATTTTTCAAATATTACCCGAAACTAACTGTCCCCTAAACCCCCCAAAAACATCAAAAAAGAGCGGTGTGGTGCGAAACCACTGCTCGTCTGGTGTGCATTTGTTTTGGCGTGAACTCATCCGAACATTGTGTGGAGAATTTTGACTGGCTAGTGACTTTTGCGGCACTGGGCTCTTTTGCAAACGACCACGCAGCATTCTCCCCTAAGGTTGAACGGCGTGGGAGCCCTATTTGAATTTGAAGTTGAGCGGCCCGTTTGATTAGACACTACTACTCTCGAAACCAGCACACCGAAAGTGTTGGTGTGCGGTTGGGTATATAAGCCACATATTTCTGCAGTAGGAAAGAGTCATGGTGAGGAGGAGTGGCAGAGAAAGAAAGCAATGGTGTCTAGTTTGTCTCTGTCTTTCTCTCTTGAAGGAAAGCAATGGTGTTTAGTCATATCTTTCTTTCTTCCTTCTAGTGAACATTAATAACGATCGCTGCCCTTCTTCTCTTTTGAAAAGGAGGTCCCATTGGAAGGCGACTGATTTGATAGTGTGCGTTCACTCGGAAAATGTATGTCCGTCAGCGGCAGCTCACTAAAATGAATGTTAACCGATATTTCATTTCACATTTCATATTTCTTTCGTCACAAAATTGCGCAGTAATCGCGCAGGTACAAATAAACACTCCAGATTTTAAATAAAAACGTTATGTTAAACATTTGCCGTATAAAAATCAAATTTATTCTCGGATTCTGTGCAAATGTTGCCAATAAAGTGCATTTCTATTAATGTTTTCAAATGTTTAGATATCAAAAGTTTTAATTTGTGAAAAATCTTGAGCGAAATTTCTTGCCAAAATTTTTTATAAGCATGTCGAAATGTGCAAAATTTGAACTTCAAACCAAAAATTTGTTAATTTCTTTCTAGAATGTTCTTGCGACTGTTTTTATATAGAAAAACCCCAAAACTTTTCCTTCACCATACTATTTCTTCCTGCAATCCAAGCTACCTTCAGCTATACTCCTACAAGAATTTGAAACATGTCGGGAATTTGAAGAATGTAATGAATTTGCAGAATTTTCGTCATCTTTCTCTAACCTTTGATCTCTAATTATGTAAAATCCTATCCTTCTATTCCTGGAGAAGTTAATACTACATCATGAGCTACATTCCCAATGCTGTCATTATAACGAGCCTAAACCCAAATACGTCAGTTCTATCATGATACTGCAATTTCAGGCCCCCATATGACCTCAGTGCATTCCTCAAACTGAGCCGGCTCTCAAAGTGAAATCCGAGAGGCGCTACAAATTCAGGCAAAATGGACCAAGGCAGACCAAATATGAGCTCTATCGAAAAGAATAAAAACGCCTTTTATCCCGATTTGTTTACTTTGCCTGAAACAAAAACCAAAAAATATTCATAATATATAACAATCCAGGAATATGTCCAGCCAGGTATCGCAGGTGCGGATGAGCGGCTGTCCAGGTAGAATAGTGGAATAAGCATAGAATGGCCATAGAATGAGCACAGACGTTATTCGAGATCCAAGAACATGTCCAAGTAACACGAGAGTCCAGGTAACCCAAGTCTAGGTATGAACAACTGCCCAGGTAAAAAGTTGAGATTGAGCATATAAGCGGATACTATTTTCCACGAATTCGCATTTTTTTCGCCATTTTCATCAAAACGGAAACATTTTGTGACAAAATCAGACACACTGAAAACCATGCTCTTTTTCTGCACCGTTTGAAAAATAACGAGACTTCCTCCTGGAAATATCTCCGATCAAAGTAAATTTCCGAATTTACTTATAGTTGCGTTCTTTTATTAGAAGCGTTTGTTTTGATTGAGGAATAAAATTGGTACGCGACGTTTCATTCCCAGGACATAACTTCCCGGAGCAAATTTTTTACGCTGTTTCCGAATCAACGTGTATTCTTGAGCGGGATATACATCAGGGGTGGGCTTCGATACTTTGCCGAATTGGTATAAAAGTTGATTTTTCTCAAATTTTTGAAACCAAGTCTGTTTTCTGAACGAACATTTTCAACATAAAATATGGGAAAATGGTTTGTAAAATTTTCTCCGTTTTTAAAAAGGTGACCATTTTTGGGCCAAAAAACGCTTGATTCGGAACCGAACTATCGAATACGATAATCCATCAGAGCCCAAAAAACTACCACGGGGCCCAAAGTTGTGCATCGGGATGAAACGTCCCGGGGAAAGATCTGTGCCCCGTTGATAATTCCAAATTTATAACCTCATCACATTCCAAAGATAGAATTTTTGTGAATAAATAATGGAATTTTAAAATTTGAATGTCGTATTATTGATAACTGTTCTTTTTTCCATTTTATTTCATATTGAATGTTCTACTTTAGCCATTTTCTAGCATGGAGGACCACGTTTCGCATATGGAGGATATGAATACTGTCTATACGGATGATCCGCTCGTATCGCTTATTTATTGGCACACTGTCGACACTTATGTCGGTCTTACAAGCACTCTAATCTGCCTCCCAACCATATTTGTATTCATCAGTTCAAAGAAGTTCTTCAGGCGAAACAAGGTAGATTTCACTATACACTCATTACCAAACTATAGTGAACTTTAATCTCGCATCCTGAAAAACTCGTCATAAGGTTAGTAATAAGATGACATTTTCAAATTTCTTTGGTATTTTATAGAATTTTCTGGAAGCTCGATATTATTTGATAGAAAATTGAGACATTAGCCCATTCTAATTTAAGGGATCAAAGATCAAATCAAAGCTTCAAATGATAATTTTCCTCTGCTCGGTTTTTGGAGGGATCCGATATTTATTTTTGCGATAAAATATGTGTTTTTTTGCCATAAGTTTGGATTTTTTATTAGCCTCTCATCATATACGAAATTTAGCATTTCATGCAAATAAATTGGCTTTTTGAAGAAACAATTCTTGATGGCTTTATCTGAATCTCAGGTAATGTTGATACATTGAAACGTTTTACGGAAATACAAACAACATTGTCGGCTTAATGCATATTTCTGGTAGGGCAACAGGATCCACTCAGATGCTAGCTTTAAAAAAATCGTATACGTTTCCTGCACTATGCTCAGCTGTTGTCCAAGCCGTCCATCGTCAATTCTGTTATTTCATCTGCCATTCTTTCTCGAAATGAATCCTTGCTTTATCAAGAGGAAACGTAAAGTTTCCGTTGTAAATGCTATCGGAAAATTCTTTTACTTCAGAAATGAGGTTACTTAAAATTTTTTATAGATGTTGAATTACTGTTGCTAGTTCTAAAGTAAATCCTAAATAAAAGGGCATTGTAAGTTCTAAGATATTAGATTCCAAGTTTAACCCACGCCCTATTTGCTTATGTACTAAATTATTCCATTCTCCTCCAATGTTGGAACTTTGGTTCCAAGATTTTTGCTCCCACTCACATTTTTTTTGTTTCTACAAGTCGGACTTGCAACTTATTATTTTCCTTGAGCTAGAATTACAATGATACAGATAAGGATGAAAATGGTTTTATTTTGCCTTTTTCATGTATTTTTTGCTATGTCGGACATAAATTTGATATTACTGTCAATATGCCAATTTTTTGCCTTGTTTCCGGTAGTCTTTTAAAAAATTTTGAATTCGCGCCAAAAACTGCATTACATTACTTTTTGGCCATCTTTTTGCCCACTTTTCAAGAACCAGTAATAGAAGGTGATAAAAATTTGGCAGTTGACATACAATCTGTAACATTAAATCTATAACTAACATAGCAAAAAGTACACGAAAAAGGCAAAATTAAACCATTTTCATCTCTAATTTTCTCATTATAATCCTAGCTTTACACTCATCTTTGACGATTCTCCTCTGACAATGGAGCCTCTAAACTCTCACTTCACCGACGATTCCCTTCTTTCTCTGATCCAATGGCATACAGTAGACATCTACGTGGGACTGTCCAGCACATTGCTGTGTCTGCCGGCGCTATTCGTCTTCTTCAGTTCAAAAAAATTCTTCAAATATAACAAAGAAAGTTCAAAGATCATCGTTCAAAGATCTTAATATTCTTTTTCAAGAACTATTAGGAAAAATTAATACAAAAATTGGCAGAAAATGGTATTTTAGAATTTTTCTCAGGAATTTTCATATGGCCAAAAAGTGATTACAAATTTTTCCAACTCTGAACAAAATATTTTCAGTTGTTGACTTTGTTAGCCGTGGGCGATTTGTTGACATGTCTGGCTATCTTGATGGTTGGCTTCATGCGCAAAAATATGTATACTGCAGCAATGGAAACTGGCAGAGTGCCAATAGAAGTTTGTAATTTTTTCGAAAATTCTGATTAGAAAAGGTGGCAAAGCAGGTTGAAGTTTGGTGAAATAGATGTGTTTGGCATTATGTTGTCATCATATTTGACAGCCTGAAGATCCTCAAGACCAGTCAAATATGATGATAACTTAATGCCAAACTACCGCCAATTTGCACGTTTTTGACATACAACTCTACAACTTACATTAAACATGTCACCGGCAAAACTGATTTTGCCCAGGCTAATCAATTTTTCAGTTTAAAGTTGATTTTTCCTTCAATTTCCAGACGTCTTGGTCTTGTGCCTGGAAATCTTTTGTCCTGCTAAGACTTTTGGGCAGTCTCATATCGCCCTGTGTAGTATTTTGGATCAGTATGGAACGGTTTCTTGCCGTATTCTATCCTAGAACTTATCGCATCAAAGTTGCTCAGCAGTAAGTTCGATTGTTATTTTATTTTTTAGACCTTCAAAATTTTTTTCGAAAAATTTGTTCTAATTTTTTCATATTTTTTAAAATTTTTAGGAAAACATGCTACATTTTTCTGCGAGTTCAAATTTATTTTTCAACCAGCCAAAATTTTTACAATGATACATTTTTTAGTATGTTCTAGAAAAATAACTGTAACTTTACCGTTTTCCTGTAACTTTTACACATTTTTTTTGACATTACTTTCTTTTAACTGTCTAAAAATATAAAAAATTTAGTACCACTGCCCCATCCGTGCTCATTCTGCTCTACACCGTCGTAGTAACCGGTATTGGATATATACTCGCATGGCACAATCGCAACAATCCAGACTCTGCGCCTTTTTATTGCGGAAGAAAAGTATCTTTCGGATACGCATTCACGTCTTATGTCTACGCGGCAGACGTGATTGGCTTTGTCTTCGCACTGGCACTCAACGTTATAACCATGTGAGTTGGAATCACTCTCATGCAAGACGAGCTTTCCAATGAGATTAGAGATCGAGTGTGTTGGAAAAGACCGCTGAATATTACAGAGAAAAGTATCTCTGCGCTTTGTATTAATGTGGTCTTTTCCAAATCCTATGATTGACTGATTTGAATTCGCGAGCTTTGACATTGTGTTTTCTCAGTATTAACAGTGCCTTTTACCGAACTTGGTCATACCTATAAGGTAACAAAAAATAAGTTTTCAGTTGCAAACTAGCAAAATTGTACGCCACGAGAAAAAATCGAATAGAAGTCCAGCGCCAATTGAGAAGAATTCGATATATTGTCGTCATCTCTCTAATATCGACCGTAACGGTTGCTGTTCCCAATGCCATGAGTTTCATTTCTGCATGGTTCATAAAGGTTAGTTGAATGAGTATGCTATCAACTATCATATTGTGGATGTTTCTCGGGAGGAATCAGCCATATCAAGTGACCCTTTATAGGGCAAATATTAATTTCAATTTTTAACAGTTTTAACTTTTTAGCAATTTTTTTCGAAGATTTTGTGAATTTTTTGCAAAATTCTATTTTTTTGGTGCGAATTTTAAAAAATTTAAATTTTCAAACCTATCCAGCCTAAAAGCTTAGTGACCAAAGATCATGATCTTTGATGCCTTAAATTTGAGTAGCTTAAACTTTTGTATTTTCTGCGCCCGCGGTTATTATACCAATTTAAACTACAAACTCAAATTTCAGCTTGACATTTACCTTTCCGAGCCTGCCGTGTGGGCGATCGCCTTCAAATGCTCCATCAACTTTTTCGTCTACTTCATCCTGAAAGCAGATTTCCGCCACCGGGTCTACGAAATCCTCGGATGTCTCACTCCCGAAGATCAGATCCTCCCCAAAACCGAGCCGGTCCTCGATATTATGATGCGCCGAAGGCAAAGCACTCAGGAGGAGCTGGAAGAGGAGAGCAGATCCAGAAGAGCGGACACAAGGACACCGCCTCCGGCTATGACCCGGAATTCTGTGAGACCGTTCGAAAACACTGCGCAGAGTAACGGTGATGTTTCCAATACCGAAGCATATGTGCCGGCAAGTCGATGGGGCCGAAGTCCGAGATCGGGTGTGGGACAAGTGGCAACGAGTTCGGCCCAGCTGACAAAACAGTTATCGGTTCGTGGATTGGAACCTCCAAGATAGAAGTTTTGAATGACTTTTATGTTATTTTTGTTGAATAAATTTATTTTGTTTGACGCAGTGAGAAATGGGGATAATATTTAAAAAATCCTAAATATATATGGAATGAAAAATCGAGTGACGTAAAAACGAGGTTCTACTGTATCAGGGGTCAGTTCGATATCTGGCCCACTCCGAAATGACCCGAGTATTGTATCAATCGACTCCCCAGCACCTGCTGGTAACGGAAAAAATACTCACAAGCCGCTGAGATCCTTCTAGAACATTCTAGATCACTATCTCATTTTCTGAGACATACCATGTGCAATTACCTCATATTATAAGGCTATTTTCGCATAAAAATGCACTTTAAGCCTAAGACTTAGGCTTAACACAAATAATTTTCAAAAAGGAATTTCGCCAAAACTTTACTACAGGGAAAACTTTTTATGCTTGGAGGGACCTTTATATGGACGATAAACAGCTGTGAAAAATATCCGTTAAGCAGATTAGAGAATGCCAAACTTCCCAAGTGACTATTTCTCACCATTGTAAATTGAGAGATTAAAGACCAAAGTGCACTTTTATGTTTGTGTATATCTCTGAATGAGTCAATGTTTCTCTCCGCTCATTAAAGATGCGCGAAAGTCGATGACATCAAAAGTCAACCAGTTTTCCTTCCATCCAGGATTAACTGTCTGCACAGATTAATCCATAACAATGGGTCATGGTTATGTGTCGCAGTTAAATCATCGCACAGCCGCGCAATAAACAAAAATATTGACGTAGAAATTGGAAAACAGAAAAAAAATTGTGATTTTGTCCTAAGAAACAAGCTAGCTCAATGACTATGGAAAAACTATAACATAGATAGAATATCTATCAACAGAAAATGTTATAGAAAATTCTGGAAAATTGAAAACGACAATGCTCTTTTGATTTCCACATATTATTTTTTCACCGGCCTTACTGTATGCAATTTGTGAATGTGAAAAGTGGCGAAAATATACAAAAACGCCAAACTTGTATCGTCTAACTTGAATTGACCAACTGATCACTGACCAATGGTCAATCTTATCTGTTAACCAGACGGTCTCACGAATAACGGAAGGTCATCTACTATACTACGGCATATTTTCGATGATCAAACACCATCTCATTTCATGTTTTGACACTTTGCCTCTTGGTTCATAAATCACACACCTACACAAATCCAATTTGACAATGTTTTCGCTGTGGAACTGGAATTTGCAGGCATGAGCTCCAATCCCGAAGAGGAGGAGAGATCTCTCATCAAAGGGATTATCGGCGAATGAATGCGTGTGAATAATATAATAAGAGACCAAAGATCAGATCGGCGCACTCTAGAGGTGCGCGGCTTTTGTTTATACCTTTGGATGAGGAAATAGCGGGAAAAGTACAGAAAGTTGCGAAAACAAGGTCATAAAAATAAACAAATTTCGGGTATAAAAGAGATCAGCCCGGGATTGGTTTATGATCACTTATCATTAATACTATTCAACACCCAAACTTCCTACTTCAACATGTCAAGCAGTCGAGATCTCGTAATTTTGGTTGGAATATTGGCACTTTGGACTTGTGATGCCAGGTATGTACCGAATTTATTGGTTTCAAAATTTGTCGTTTCCCTGAAAAGGTATACGGAAGCCATTTAAGTCAACCTTGGCATATCTTGACTATCCTGGAATAGGTCAATCCTGAAAAATTTCGGGATTTCAGTCGAATTTTGGGTCCATCCTGAAATAGGACATTCAAAATTTCGGAATGTTTCCCCCGTCCCCAGATAGCTGTGATAGTCTACCTGAGCATTCCTATAATCTAATTTAGTCTTGAAATCCAAGAAAAATTTTCGACATGAAAAATAGTTCAGGATTCTGGTAAACATTGCGAGCCTATACCGTATATTTTCAGCGTAATCGATCGCTTCCGGCGATCCCCTCAAGGCTTGCTCACAAAACCAAGTGTTGTGGACACCCCATCTGGCGGAGTGCCCATACCTGCAGGCAGTGTGGTAGTGCCACCCGGCCAAACTGCACCTCAAACTCCTGGAATTGAAACCGGGCCCAGTGTCGTGGACACTCCCGCCGGTCTTCAAAGTGTTCCCGCCGGATCAAAGGTCATTCCAGGAAGAAGGAAGAGACAGGCGGCTATTCAAACCAAGCCCAGTGTCGTGGATACTCCCGCTGGAGGTGTCGCCGTGCCGCAGGGATCGATCGTCGTCCCCCCAGGTTGGTTTTTTGTTTCTGGAAGTAACTGATTTCAAATTCGGATTCTCAAGTTTGATCTCTCAAAAATCCTGGAGGCATAAACTCTGAATTGACCGAAAATTTTCAGGCCAAGCCCCTGAAGTTCCCGGAATTCAGACCAAACCCAGCGTTGTGGACACTCCTGCCGGACTTCAAAGCATTCCCGCTGGATCAAAAGTGGTTCCTCCTCAGCAAGCTGGACGGAGAAAGAGACAGGCCATAGAAACCAAGCCCAGTGTCGTGGATACTCCTAATGGTGGTGTCGCCGTACCTCAAGGATCAAAGGTAGTACCGCCTGGTAGGTTAAATTTTAGGTTTCTGGAAGATAACTGATTTCAAAAAATCCGTGAGGCAATTTTTACCTAGGATTATATAGGGACATTTCCAAGGATATCCTGAAAATTTTCGTTTTTCAAGGATTTTTCTTTCCAAGCATCAGCTATAAAATAAAAATTTTCAGGCCAAGCCCCTGAAGTTCCCGGAATCCAGACCAAACCGAGCGTCGTGGACACACCCGCCGGTCTCCAAAGCATACCTGCTGGATCAAAGGTGGTGCCGCCTCAGCAAGCTGGAGGAAGGAGAAAGAGACAAGCCATAGAAACCAAGCCCAGTGTTGTGGATACTCCCAACGGAGGTGTCGCCGTACCTCAGGGATCAAAGGTCGTTCCACCTGGTACGTTAATTTTTTCGATTCTGGAAGGAAACTGATTTCAAATTTGACCTCTCAAAAAATCCTGGAGGCAAGTTTTACCTAGGAGTCTAAAGGGGAATTCCAAGGGTATCCTGAAAGTTTTCGTCTAAGGATCAAGTATAAAATAAAAATTTTCAGGTCAAGCCCCTGAAGTTCCCGGATTCCAGACCAAACCCAGCGTCGTGGACACTCCCGCCGGTCTTCAAAGCATACCTGCCGGATCAAAGGTGGTGCCGCCTCAGGAAAATGCTGGAAGGATAACGAGAGACACGGAAAAAGATGTCCCCGCCATAGAAACGAGACCGAGCATTGTGGACACCCCCAAAGGAGGCGTTGCCATTCCGGAAGGTTCAAAGGTGGTTCTTCCTGAGAAGGCCGACAAAGTCGAAGGAATCGAGACCAGACCGAGTGTGGTCCAAACCCCGGGTGGTCTCCAGAGCGTTCCGGCCGGATCAAAGGTCGTACCGCCTGAGAATTCGGGATTGAAGCCAAGAGACGACTTGGCCTCGGGAACGAAAGCGACAGTTCATGCCCAAAACAAAATCGAAAGTTCGTCGGCGACTGGAGAGACGACAATTGACAGGAAGTTGTCAGTCCAAAAAGGCGACGGGCCGGAAGAGACCATTGAGCAGCATGCAGTTGTCAAGAACAAGAATTAGTAACGGATTCGTTGAAAAGCAATATTTTTGTGAATAAATATTTTTGTGTCGTGTAATTATTTTGTGGCGCGTATTTAAATTTGAATATTTTAAATAAATGAAGAGTTATTTTTTGAAACATTCCGCATTTGGTAGTACTCAAATATCCGAGATAATTATGATAGTAGATGATCCGGTTCATCTGAAAATCATATTTGTCTGAAAATTTCGAACGAAACTCAGAATTGAAAAATTTCGAAGCTTCCACTTTCCTAAACTTGTCGCCCGAGGGCTTGGCCAACATTCCTATCTTAAAAATATCGCGCAGCTTAGAAAAATATTCTTCAAATTTACACCTGGAGATACCTGACAGGCTTATTAGCTGGCTAGTACTAGAGACTCTACTTTCCTAAATCTATCGCCTGAGGGCTTGACTAACATTCCTAGCTTAAACTGCACGGCTTTCATCATAAAAAGTTTAATTTCTTCCTGATTCTTCCATGGAAAATGAGGGGATAAAAAATTCTGCTCAAGCGTTTATAGTGCTTAGCCAGTAAAACTAAGAACCCAGGTAAAGCTAAACAAGAATGAATTCAATTACACATCAAAAAATGGGCGGCAAGCTCTTGATTAAATAAGTTATATTCCGCTTAACTAAATTAGTCTTTCTGAATACTAATCCCATGTAATGAAAACAAAAATGTTATGGAATGTATGTAGTATATATTTGAATATCCTTACACGCCTCCAAGTAATTCTAATTGAAGTCTTGAATACCTGTTCTTAGCGCTATACTAACCTGTACAGCCTACCCTTTGCTTCCACACAAAATGTGTGGTAAAATGCAATTATTTTCGATAACTCAATCGACGCATTCTCGAATCTCGTATATAGGCAAACAAGGTGGCTAATAGGCCGCCTCCAACTCTAAGGCGTTTTCTACCTGTGGCATATCTTTCGATTGTATTAGTCAGCTAATAAGTCAGTCAGGTATTTCCATTTGTAAATTTGAGCGACTTTTTTACGCTGCGCGAAATTTTTCTAATCACGCGGAAAGTTTATTTCAATATTTTGAAACCCTCCTTACCTGCGATCTTGAAACACCTGAAAATCCGCATATGATGTTACTCGGGATCGGCTATGTAAAATTTTTGATTATCGCTGAATACATATTCACAGCCATAAACAATATAGTTTCCTTGATATTTTTCGTGCGCCTATTCCGCCAACTAAGAAACGGAAGACAAAATGCGCACATTTCACCTTTCCTATCTTTGTACCTGGTCGCTTGGATTGTCACAATTGTAACTTCGGCGCCGTTTTTGGCTTTTATGATTGGAGACTGGAGGCTATACGGTAAATTTTGCACTTTTTCGATTTAGAATAATAGTGAGCATCCAAGTGAGCAATATCACAGTTTTCAAGTGTCACCTCCAAAAGCTCCTCGGAGGGATTTTGACTTGCTTAAGATGCGCTTCCTGAGAAAATGTTGATTTGATCTGTTTTTCCATTTTTGGGCCAGTTTTTACTAAATTTCTCATAAATCGATTTTTTCGTAAATCTGATATAAATGTCCCTATAGCAATTTTTTCCTAATTTTAGAATCCTTTTTCCAAGAATGTGAAATAAGCGTTGGAAACTAGAGAAAAAGTTGACATAGAGATAGTATTATCAGATATACTTAGACAAACTTATCAGATGAACACAGTGAAAACTGGCCCCAAAAATGGAAAAATAGATCAAATTTTATCAGTCAAAACAACGGCACAAAAAAATTACCTACTTTCAGTGGCGCACCCAGAAACTCTGTGCTCTGATTTGGTCTCTTCTACACTGCGTGCTATTTCTTTGTTAAAGTCAAAAAAAGCGGGACACCGGCAGACACAACAGTGGTTAATAATAGCTTAGAAAAGAAGCTAAGGAAATTTCTAGAGCTTCTTTCGCTTTTGTAAAATTATCTATGTTTATCATTGTTGTGTCTGCCGGTGTCCCGCATTTTTTGGCTTTAACTAAAAAATAGCACGCAGTGTAGAAGAGACCAAATCAGAGCACAGAGTTTCTGGGTGCGCCACTGCCTACTTTAGTGAATTTGCTCTACCTTACGAAACTCTCTATAGTGCAGAATGCAAGCAATATTCCATACATCAAAGTTTTAGACAAAATGCGAAACGGTCCCGCAATGTTCTGGACCGGTGTGGTGACACACAGTCTTGGCGCAGCAATACCGGTCACGGTATTCTTCCTGAGTGTGAATCGCATTCTCATCATTTCGTATCCAGTAACTTTCGCCAAAAGACATGAAAGATTTCTGCTAATGATAGCGACTACCTGCATTTTCGGATGTGTCATTGTGAACTTCTTGAACTTTGTTTCGTCAGCGTTTGTGTACAGTTATGTGCCGTTGGAGACAGGTCTGTAATTTTTAGTACATTACAGGTGCTTATCTTGGTCCAAGTAATCGTTCTTTAGCACCATCCAGGAAAAATTCCGAGAAAAGAAATTCGAAAAATGGCCAAAAATTTGAAAAAATGGACATGTGAGAAATGAGTCAAAATTTGAAAACAATCTGCTAACACACGACCGAAAATTTGCGAAGTAAAAAAGCAGAAAAAAATAAACAAAAAAGATATAGGCAAAAATTTGAAAGTTAGACAAAAATTTAAAAAAATTAGTCAAAATTTCCTGGAAAACCCTGAGAAATGTTGGTTTCCCGGATAGAGATTCAAATGTTTGAGAAAAATTTGTGCTTCAGGATTTAGAAGAACCTCTGAGTTGTTCCAGAAAATCTGAAATCAATACTCTAAAGTTCAGATTGCCAAGTATTCGCCTGCATCGCTGACAAAACCGGTTCACTATCATTTTACACCGAGTCAAAATTCGTCTCTGGAGCGTTCAATTTCGTGGCAGGACTCATACTTTTGTTCAAAGTATGGAAATTGCGGGCGAGACAGCGAGAACAATCGGAACAAGGTGGCGAAACCGGAAAGAAGGTATATAAAAATGTGACATAGTAAATTTACCAATCTTTGGCAACTTTTAGGCCAATTTCATCGCAATTTTGGCCATTGTCACGGAATTTTCTTTCAACTTCTTGCCACAATTTCTTGTATTTCTTTTGTCAGAGGTACGTTTTGAAACATATATTAGAATAGTACACTCTCGATATAAGCACATGTTTGTATAAGCTCATTTTGATAAAAATCGGTTACAGATCTGGCACATTTCCGCGCCCACCTACGCCGGTCCCTACAATGTCTTCTTTACTTCTGTCGACTCTCTGATATCATCTTTAACCTATGCAAGAATCTTGCGGCCAAACACTTCAAACTCCTCGAAAATTTCGACAGTCCAAAACATGGACAGACGTTACAGTACGCCAATAACTTTCATCAGAACTCGTTTTACGCCGCGTGCAAGAAGTCGGTCAGCAGCCAGATAAAGAACGCCTTAAAATATTTCGCACCAATATTGTTTGTCTGATAAAAAGTAGTTCTTGATCTTTTGACTAATAATTAATGAAACAGCAAACATGTTTATAGTGTATTTTTATTGGAAATATTGATTCTAAAAAGAGTTTGCGCACCATCGTTTCAAAAGTACAAATTTTTGGGTGGCATATCTTAGCCTTTAAGGCCAACCAGGACATGCGATCCAGGACATGTCATCCAGGCCATTAGCCTGTTTCTGACATCTTTTTTTTCAAAGGTGCCACTTCGGAATGACAATATTCCAGGCATGTTAGGCGGGAAAACCAAATTTTAACTTCATAATTTTTTCCCGATTTTTTATTCATTCCAGCTTTTTTCAGATTGTTCCTACATCACCGGACCGAGATATGATCTATCGATCTGCGTTATCAAAATACGGTATTTTGAGACAAAAATGAAGTTTTTCCCTTTTTAGAAATTTGTGGAAAATTCGCGCCAAAAATGGGAAAAATCCCAAAATTTAAGGAATAATTTGCCAGAAAAATGGAATGCTCCTGGGACTGGGCCAAGGTGTTGGCTTATCGGGATGCTGGCTTATCGAGGGTTTACTGTAGTCGAATTACGATGTGCAAAGTTCAGAAAAAATCTTTATACCAACAATGTTTCATCATTATTAAAATGAAAGTATCCTGGAAATAAGTTACGAATTGCGGAATTGGCTCTTGAACAGTGTCCACTGAGAGATTCTACTGAGCAATTACTGTATTTTAAGTACAGAGAGATGGCGATGAATACCACGGAAACAACGCAGCCGACGACAACGAGCCATTTCATCACTGAAACTTGTTGCAACTAATTGACTTCCCGCCACAATCAACATTCACTTTTTGAAACAGAAAAAAATTTCAGAGAAAGAGAAAAATGAGAGAGATTTCTAAGCCTAAAAAGACCACTGCGAAAGGCGCGAGCCCAGAGAACATCCCATTGGGATGGCAGTCACCTAATCTGGTAAATAGCATATTTCGCGCAGGTGCGCAAGAGTCGTTTTTATAAGTAATTTGCCGTTTGGATACCTTCGTAAAATATCCATCTGCCCTTATAAGGGCATACTTTTAGATTTCGACTGAGACTTAAAGTCATGGACCCTTGGTTGAAATGCAGACTCGCGCTGTGGGTTTAAAATAAGCTTAAAAATATGCCCTTATAAGAGCAGGTGGACATCTCGCACAGAGATCCAAAATGGAAAGTTACTTATAAGGTCGAGATATGTAACTTTGCACTAGGGATCTTGACGAAGCCAACGCACCTGCGCGAAATATGGTATTGACCTGGTTTTGTAAAGCCATCTCAATGGAATGTTGAGAGAGCATGAGAGTGGGCATGAGAACCAGAGAAAAAACTCTCTTAACTCCAAAATTTTTAGCTCAAAACATACGCACCTGAAAAATGATCCCGACTATCGCAAATATCGATAGTGGCATTTTGCTTGTCACACGGAGAATCCGGGGCACAAATGGCTGATCCGTCTACAACGAAGACCCATTTTCCTGGTACGTGGAAGTTGGAGCGGTGTTCCAACGTGAGCATTTGGTAAGTACCGGATCCAGAGAAGCTGTAGGAGAGAGCTGTCTCATTGTCCATAGGGCTGTGGAATCCGACGTTCGAAGTCCAAATATCTTTGATGTGAGCTAAATATCGAACAATTTTGTGCCATATCATTGGTATTTCGGTACTTCTTTACTTGGAGGAGCAGCATTTTTACGACAAATTTTTTACGACAATTTTTACAATAACTTTTATGCAAAGGAAACACAAGGAGAGAGACAATTTCAAACAAAGAACTATTTTCTGAAGATAATCTAAAATATAAAGACGTTATTGTGAAAATTGTCTGAAAATGCTGGCCCCCTTCCCCCCAAGTAAAGAAGTACTGTATTTCTGAATGTGAACGACTTTTTAAGCGTTTGAATTTGCGCCAAAAGTTGGCATTGGCCTTAATTTTGTTCTGGTATGTTCTAGAAGGGCGATTCTAATGATTCTATCGAAAACCCAGAGTTTCAGCGTCACTTGAGCATTACTCCACCTTCTAGAATATACCAGAATAAACCCGAAATCAACTTTTTAGATACTTTACTTCCTATAAAAAATCGTTCAGATTCAGAAATACAAAGATGACACACTTTTTGGAACATTTTTTCTTCGTGTCTTTCGACTTAATATAAATTATCTTTCGTACTTTTTAGCGAAAACGGCAGAAAATTGGCTGAAAAATTGACTATTGAATTGAAAACCGTGAAAATTGTGATGGTGATTTGCAGTTTGACGTGATCTTTGATCTCCTCTATTTTTTCACAAAAATTAAAAGTAATTAGTGGCAAAAAAATTAATCCATAAGTCAAGACTAAGGCCATTTTTTATTCTGCGCTGAAAAAGAAGCTAAGCACTTACCAAAGCGAGATTGGAACCAGTCCACTCGATTGTAATAGAAGATTACAAATGTCTTAGTGCCATCAGACGTCAGAATGGCTTGCAATGTATTCGAACCGGTGTAAGTGAAATTGCGCGGTACTACATGGTCCCAAGTGGAAATAATGGCCCAGAGTAGTTTCACGTCGCAATAGATCGGGAGTGCAAAGCACACATCTTTTTGAGCCTTCTCGAGGTCCACGAAGGCTGTGCTCTTTCTCACATAAATATTTCCGGTCTTGGAAGTGTCGAATGCGGCGCTAAAATATCGCAAATTTTTGGATAAACTGAAATTTTTGACTTTTAAAAGTAGCTATTATTTGCAGAAAATAACAAGAAACAGCCAAGATTTATGAAATTTTGAAACTGCGCCAAAAATTTTCGAATTTTGAAATTACGGCCGAAATGTTTTTTGAGAATTTTTAAGAATTTTTAAGTTTCGACCATATTTTCCCTAACTTTTTAAAAGTATTAAATATTTTACTAATTTAACAAAAATCTAAAAGTAGTGAAATTTCTTAAAACTCAAATTTGTGCCAAAAAATTTTGAATAGATGCCTAAAATTTGAGAGAAATCTATTAAATAGAGAGAAGGCATTCATTCTTCAAATTCCTCCAGGGCTTATTAGAGAACAGGCTTCAGTCTGGGAGAGTCTTTAACTAAAGTGCATACTATAGTTCTAGAATTCTCAAGAAATAGTTCATGAAACGCAAAATTATGAATGTTTCATACTTGAAAGGTATAATGTAGCCAGCGGCAAACTCGATTTCGCCCCAAGAAGTAACATAGACATAATCGAACAAAGATTCGTAGAAGAAAAACGGAGCATCCGACAAGTCGAATCGAGTTGACTCTACATATTCACTTCCCTTGGGCAATTTCTCGTCACCGTGAAGCAGTCCAAATAAGTAAAAGTCCTCAAGCGGCACTCGACACTTGACCGGAGCACACTTGAGAATGGAAATAATGCACCAGAGGAGAATGAGACGATGCATTTGGTCTGTAAATGTATGCATATACAACTATCCAGGAAACATCATCAGAACAGGGCGAAATTGGAATTTCGAGATTAGAGGTTCGATATTGGAGATGGAATCTTGGAGATTTTGAGACTTGAATGTCCTAGTACCTGAGTCTCGTGGGATGCGAGACGGAGCAATTTTTTTCCAACATATTTTCCAACATTATTTTCCAACATATTTTTGAAAATTTTTTAGCGCGTTCGTATGGATGTCTGTTTTGAATCTCGGGAATTAGTTTTTGTATATGGCGTCAAAAAACGTCATTTTTTGGCGAAAAGTGCCACTTATCATAAAGGACAAAGTTTCAAAATGAAGCCATTTCTTTCATACATATTTTTAATCGGAACATAATTGACAAAAACGATGAGTACAGTGAATAAGCAGAATGACATTTATATTGCCAGAGCTAACAAAGTTTCTATTGATAAACAAAGTGGAGTCAATTGATTGGGGGAGACCTCTGTCGCAGGTCTAGGCCACCCAAAATGCATTTGAGCCTGTCCGTTTGTTTAACACAGAAAACAGAGAATGCGTCCGGTGTTTGGTTTCATACGACTCTACGCAAAAAGCTACCCTAGGAACGCTATTTGGAGAAAAGAATTCGATAGATTATCAAAAAATCAATTTTTTAGTATCCCGGGCAAAAAATTGATTTTTTGATAATCTATCGAATTCTTTTCTCCAAATAGCGTTTCTAGGGTAACTTTTTGCGCTGATTCCAAATCTGCCATCAGGTTTTCAATATCACCCCCAAAAATGTCACTTTTTGACCATTTTTGACAAAAATTAGTGTTTTTACAGAATGCCAAAAATACGCCAAAATTTGAAATTTCCGCCAAAATCTGATTACAGATTCGGAATCAGCACATACGAATACCCCTATGTACAAAAAATCCCGGGCAAATACCTCAAAAAATAAACAAAAAATCCAAATTCCCTAAATTTTTAATCTCAAAAAAAATTTTTTTCTTAAAAATGAATTTTTTGTAATTTAAAAAAGTTGGTATGGTGTGTTTGGTGTCAGAAAAATTGCTAAAGTGTCTCGTTTATTGTGTAAAAAAATCAGCTCAGCATTATTGGAAAAACTTTTCAATAATTAAAATACAAATACGGGAAAAAATTGCCTCACCCTGTACCTCTACCGTAGACCTCAATTTTGGAACCCTTACGTTGGCCAAAAATTCGAGGCACCAATCGCAAGGTCTCTTCTAGATAGGACGAGGAAAGTTATTTATTCCAAAATTCAAAATTCGGATACCAAAACGGAAAACGTGTTCTCTTGCACTTTCTGGCATTCTGCCCATTTTTGCTTTTGGGCAAAACGCCAGAGAGTGGTGATTAATAAATCTGATTTCTTTCTACGAATATGTAGAGAACCATTAAATTTCGCAAAACCCATTTCTGAAAAGGAGGAGTAATTTTTCAACTACCCTGAAGGGAGGAGATTATACCGGTTTATATTTGTTATTTTATAGGGGGAGTAATTACAGGTAACACGGAAGTCACTTTTGTTTACCAATAATGTTGCAATCTTTGGTAATGCTTATGAATTTTATTTCACAATTACATTTGTAGTGTACTTTGAATTCATTTTTGGTTATGAGAACGTTCAATAAATTTAATTTCTTCCCACATTCCACGAATTCTTGGCTTTGTGTAGGCATCGGCAATTTTTTGCCTCCTCGTCACAAATGCAGCCATCGAAGCAACACGCTTCACAGCCTATAGGGCATTCGTCTAAATGATAAAGATCATAGTACACAGATCATAGACCACCTATGGGCTGCACGGTAAAACAAAAATTCTGAATCGAAAATAAAATGCCCATAAAAAACCACATAATACGCGTTTGAATTGAAATGGCGCGAATTCAAACGAGTAGTGTAAGTTGTATTGGCAGGGTAAACGACCGGGTAGTATTTAATACAGTCGACTCTCGATATACCGCACACTTTTTTTCGCAGAATTTGTGCGGTATATCGAAGTGCTGTTTATTAAAAGTGGTGTTTATTAAGTGCTGTTTATTTAAATGTGCGGTATATCGAGAGAATTTTGTGTGAAAAAACCTTTCCTTATAAAGTTGTGCGGATAAACGAAATTTCCTATATTTTTTATCAGTTGTGAAAAATTTTTAAAATATTTGAATTCCCGCCCAGAAAATTTTGAATTTTTTCTTAATTTTGTCCGATTTTTGCAATATTTTTCGCCAGTTTTGCAAATTTTTAGTAACATTTAGCGAAACATTTGCGCCAAAAACAGAACCATTTTTCTTTGTGCGGATAAACGAAAAATTTTACATGGAAAATTTCACTTTGGTTTCTCTAAAACCTGTGCGGATAATCGTGTTTAACCGCACAAAATGCGGTATACCGAGAGAATTTTGTATGAAAAAATCCGTTCCAGCCAGATTTGTGCGGTAAATCGAAAGTGCGGCTTATCGTGTGTGCGGTATATCGAGTGTCGACTGTACTACACTTTTAATGATTAATCTACCTGAACCGCCATCCTCGTCACCGCTTATAGATCTCAAAAAGTGACGACCGTCGAGGGATGTGCACGCATCCGTGTTCGGAAAAAGATGCAACACTAAATTTAATGCGGTTTACTGTTACCCATATAAAATAGGTCTCTAATAAGGGAATTCCAGGTAGCGTAGGATGTTCAAAAATTTTGAATTTGAACTGTGTGGTAGGACACAGTGTCTATTAGGACATTTTAGGTTTTATAATTTCCTAGCTCGTTTTAGATCCTTTGGCGCACGTTGGCGTTTCGAAATTCTTAAATTTGGCCAACCTCAGGACAAATACAAAAATTGGGCCATTAAAAATATTTTTAGGATTCTCGCATTTTTTGAAAAGGGAACAATTATGAAATTTGGCAAACCTGAGAATTTGTGAGCTTGTGTAATCTTGAAATTTAATCTTACCCATGAAGGCCAGCAAAGAAAAAATGATGAGAGAATGCATTTCGAATACGAGTTTTAACAAAAATAGTGAATACTAAGGAAGACCACGAGAATCAGTCATATAAACGCACACAAATGCATTATGTAAATTTTTTTCCGGCCGAAGCTGGCCTAAAAGCTTTATAATAAAACATTTCTAAATTTTCTGTTATAAAGCACCACGAGTATTATAAACGTATACATTGACGAATAACAATCATGGACACACTTTTGAATATGAGCATTCATTTAATTGGACCACACAACTCGAAATGTTTAAATGCATTAAAAATCAATGGCCAAACAATTTGGCTTTGGCTTCCCAAAAATTTTTAAATGATATTTTTTGACGTTTTAGAAAAAAATATTTTGGTAAAAATGGTAATTTAACTAACCATCTTTGGGAATTATTTTTTTATGTAAGCATTTTGAAATTCTGTAATTGAAGAAGCGTCATAGACGCATATCGTTTTTTGTCTAGTATATTTTGAATGAAAGAGATAGAAAAGACATGAAGGGAAAGGAAGTAAAAAATCCATTTCTTCGATAGTTGTTTTTTCATTTACTTTGTAGCTAATAAATGTAATCGCGCGCGCGATGTGTGCGAGGCTAGGGGGTGCCTAGGAGGTACTCCAGGCGCGTTTTGCGCGCCGGGCGCGCGTATGAGGTGCGCACGGCTTGCGTCAAGGCAGTCAGGTCTACTTTGCACGCAAGCCAGTCGCGCGCCATTGGCCTCCATGCCTACTGGCATGGAGGCAAGTAGGCTTTTCGAGACAATATGACGGAACCTCATAAGAGTAAATCGACCACGCTGAACCCAAATCCGGGATCGATTTGAACTTTTTCCTTTAATATATGGAAAAATCCCAATTTGAAAGGAAAAGTTCAAAAATCAAAGATCAAAGTTCAAATCTGATCCCGGATTTGGATTCAACAGGGTGGATTTACTCTTACGAGGTTTCGTCATATTGTCTCGAAGTGCCTAAAAAGCCTCCTAGCCTACATGCCAAGGCATCTTCTCCACTACTGCGTCTCCTCTAATAACCCGCGAATTGAAA
>JAKKPZ010000405.1:0-38318 GCA_022814885.1 Ditylenchus destructor
AAATTTTGTCTAGTTTTCAAAAATATAAAACTATGTTTTGTGATGATTGTTCAAAATTTTGAAAATATGCCATCAAATGAAGACACCCTCCGATTCCAAGTGTACAAGTTCTATTCCGAAAATTTTGCACCCCGACTTGACATAATACGAACTCCTCCAAAATTAGAGCTCCGGCGGAGCTGTAAAAACAGTAATACAGCCGAGAGCCTTGTCCAGGATCCCAGCATGAGAATTTGTCCGGTACGGCTCTGGAATACCAAAAATTCGGCGTTTTTAATTTTTGGCCGAGATCTAAAATTTTTGACCAGGTGTATCTGAAGAAATTGTCGAAATTTTGATAAAAGTGATCTTCTTCTTGAACAATCCTATATGAAAGTGAAACTAGACAAAATTCTGAACATTATAGCGAAAACCTTTTGTGGATTTTTCAGTTATCGACAGCCAAATGTCAACCAAAGAATACCGATTTTATCCAAAATCGGCATTTTTCAAAATCTAACTTTTACAAAATCAGCTCTAAAATCCATAAAAACTGGCTAAATAATGTCGGGTTTTTGCTATAGTGTTCAGAATTTTGTCCCGTTTCATTTGCGTATAAAATTTTGCAAGGCAGAAAGCAAATCAACAAAAAATTGGAAGATTTCTGCAGACACACCTTATACAGCACCTCGCCGAGGGTACCAAGAAAAGATTTGACAAAATTCGTAGAAATGTAGTGATCGTGAAACAGAAAATTTGTAAGTAGTTACCATTGATACTGGTATTTCATATTTACTATAACTTGGCATTTGCTCATTTGCATTGGGTAAAAATTTTAAACAAAATACACTGTCGATTTTTTTTGATCACCCTTTATATGCAAAATTCCCCATATAATCGATCACACATAAATATAAACCTGAGTATCCCCTTGAGTTTTGCCTCTCAAAATGTTTCTCATCCAAATTTTATTAATTATTCGTTGAGCTAATTCTTACCTTTGACTCCAACTTCCTTGCAGCACTGTGTGTTGTCCTTGTGATCGGCGTAGCAACCACTGAAATAATATTGGCGTTTTCCACAATAACTTGAAACCAGATTTTGAACATAAATTACTTTCGTAGTAGGACACACGGTGTTAAACACTATTAAAAATGACACTGAGAAAATACTCTGCCAATCCTATTTCAAGTTATTGTGGAAAAGCCCAATAGTTCGTACAGAAATCTCTGTAGCTTTTCCAGAGCGCTGCTATTATCAAAATTCTTAGGTAAAGATGTCCCGTTTCATACAAATCTATAGCCCGGATTATTTTTTGTAAATCTTGCCACCTTTTTTCGTCTGAATCAATTAGGTCCTATTTTAAATATCCATTTTTGTAAGTCGTTTTTCGTAAAACACTATAGGATTGTAGGTCTATAATTGCCGTTTTTCTCAATCTCTTCCTGTCAAATTATTTTTAAACCACATAATTGTCAAATCTGTTTGTCTCAAAATGTAGGCCTGGGTTTTGTCCACCTTTTTGTCATGACAACATACCGGGGTGATTTCATACAAAAATAGGATGTTTAGTAGAAAATGTATAGAATTCTGTAGCAAATCTATAGGAAATTATCTAGAGGGGGCTTCTATTACAGGCGGACTTCTATTTTGGCCAGGTGAAATCTGGATAAACGATATTCCCGTCGGGGAAGACCATTGGACCTTCGCTCAAAAAACATATATATTTGTAAAAATCGTGGAAACTAAAACTTTTCCCAACTGTCTTCTATCAAAACATTCACTAAGGCTAAGTAGTGGCCCTGAAGAAAGCTTTCCGTTTTGCAAACCGATTATTTCTCAAAAATGCTGAAAATTTTGCTTCTTTTCTT
Organism: Ditylenchus destructor; assembly: GCA_022814885.1. Taxonomy (NCBI): domain Eukaryota; kingdom Metazoa; phylum Nematoda; class Chromadorea; order Rhabditida; family Anguinidae; genus Ditylenchus; species Ditylenchus destructor. The sequence continues at coordinate 1,851 of JAKKPZ010000405.1, forward strand.
AAAAATTCGCAAAAAATATACAAAATAACAAACTCATAAGAAATAATGAAAATTTTATCATTTCTTGTCCAAAATATTTTTTAATTGGAATGGCTCAGTTAACTAAATAGTTTAAAAAATACATAAAATTATTGAAATAATGTTAAAAATCAACATTTATGTGATTTTCCGTTATAAAAGAGCACTTTTTAACAAAATTGATACGAATTTATCATGCTTCTCGTTTTAAAAACTTATTACAGTGTTACTCGATATAGAAACACCAAAAAATGCTTACAATGCACTGAACTATATAAAAAACGAAAAAACTGAAAAATCCGGCAAAAAATCGTTTTTTAATATAAGCTCCGGGGATTCTATTGGAGGGGGCTTGTATTTTAGAATTTATTTTTCAAGGGGCTGTTCACTAGGGGCTTCTATTAGAGGCGGTCTTCTATTGGACAGGGTTTCTATTGGAGGAAATACGGTATTTTAAAAATACTTGGAGAAAAAAGGTATCCAAATTTTCTAATGCCGACTGTTCACTAAACTTTTCGCTGGCTCAGTCGGCGGGAATTTAAATTTGAGTTCCAGCGGCGGAGTGCATTCTTAAGGGTGCTTGGATCGGATGAAAAAAGCCAAAAAAAACTGATCCGATCCCTAAAAACCCGATATTTGCGATCTCCCAGCCCTGCTTTTGACCTAGTCATTAACTTTGGTGACACAATAGTCTTTTGATAGCAAAACTTCTCTGTAATGACGGATACAGGAAAATCTGACAGAACTTACATATACGGATTTATGTGATCCTGAATGCACTTGCGACTGTTAATTGTTGGCCATGTACGTGGAGGATATACATGCAATTTTCATAACTGCAAACATTTTAATGTAAACCTCGAGTGGAGTGACTTACGCAAACTTCGTCAGCACACGCGTTAGCTAAATAAAGGTGCTTATGGTCTGAATTTCTGAATATCGACGGAGAGAAACAACTTTCAAAGAGAAACAACTTTCGAAGGGAAGGAAAGACAAAGGAAGACAACGCCAAAATGCTGCACATCACAGGGCTTTCGTTTAACACTTGTTTATCTCCGTCGATATTCAGAAATACAGACCATAAATATTTCAATATCCCTCTAAGGGGTTTATCAAAAAAATTTGTCAATTAGAAGGGTTGGATGAGATATTTTTGCTATACTACATGTGATTTCCCTGATGAAAACTACCTATGCTATAGTTATTGAATGAACAAAAATAAAACTTACGAATGCCGGACTTGATGCAACAATCATGAAATTTCGAGCTCTTCCAATCACCTAAAATATATGACCGAGATCGGCTTCATAATGTCGAGCAAGGTCGTGCTGTGATCTTTGTAAGGAAACTTCAACCATGACGATTAGGGCAAAACTCTGGTGCTAAGATTGTATTGCTTTACAATACAACGACATAAAAACTTATCAGACTTGGGTTGTTCGTAAGCGTAAAATAAATGGTGCAGGGTGATTTGGCGCCTCAGTGGCTTTGTCAGTGAGACTCGCGGCCTTCGACCGCTCGAACGGGGCAATATGGTGCCTCGCAAAAATATCGTACCCCGATAATTTTTTTGACCCCGGATTCGGATTCAGCACCATCGAAAACACCCGGGTACAAAAATCAGCCCCCAGATGCTTTGGTTCAAAATGGCCATTTTTGGCCAAAAAAGCCACTTTTTGAGATCAGCCGTGAAAACGGTGTGCACATTCCCTACTCGGAATTTCGAGTGGAGCATTATCGTGCGCCAAAAAAAAGGAGCGGATCCTAGAAAGTTTCCTTTGTAGCCCAAAAAACGCCAAAAATGACAATTTTTGGCCAAAAAGCCACTTTTTGAGATCGCCCGAGAAAAATTTTTGCGGATAGCCTACCTCGAATTCCGAGGGGAGCATTTTGAGCTATTAAGCACCTCCGTATCGCGCGATCTTAGGGTACTTGCCTTTGAAGCCTAAAAAAGTGGCATTTTTGGCGTTTTTTTGGCCAAAAAAGCCACTTTTGTGATCGCCCGAGAAAAATTTTTGCGGATTCGGTCTCAGCATCTCCGGGGGAGCATTTTGACATATCACACACCCCCGTATCGCGCGATCTTAGAAAATCCCAAAAAGGCCAGAGACGAACAATCACTCCTTACTATAAAAGATTAACATGACATGTCTTCGGTAATTCATGTCAAAAATATCAGATTGAAACATAATTCCCTGCCGAATTGTGGAGCCAGTTTTCTTTAATATTAATATTACGCAATACTGCTCATAAATGTTATATACCGTTTGATAGCCACATATTTTTTTCTTCGCAACTGTGCCTAGGATTTATTTTTGGTTTTCAGAAATTGATTTGATATTTACGATAATTTTAAACATACCAAAGTCACTGATTTTCGAGAATCAACATACAGAGTGGTCCAATAAAAAAGTAATATTTTGAGGGGTTTATATTTCTTCAATTTTGAAGCGACGCGAGTGATGTTAGTTTCTTAAAACTGCTACTATCTGAGCTTACTTATATGCAAAAAATCTCATTCGCGACCGGCGAATTTCATGGATAACGGACCCTATGAATATACCGCACTTTGCAACTTTTTCCATACAAATTGAAACTTTGGAGGCCTGTTTCGACCACTTTTTACAGAGGAAATGCCCAAACCAAGGTCAGATTCATATCCGCCGTGAAATTTTGGGTAAGATAGGCTATTCTGCGGCTATCTACCGAAAATTTTATTTTTCACGATTTTTTGGCCTATTTTTGACACATTTTTGCCCAAACCTCATCGAAAATCATCTCAGTCGACCATGCCGTTGACCACAAAGTTGTTAGTTAGTCGAATACTACCCGAAAAACACAATTTCATCGAGAAAAAATTTTCACAATTTTTCAGGTAACATGTGGTACCCCATATGCGTAAAAGTCGGTTTTCTAAAAAGTTATAAAACTTTTAAGCAGTTAGTGTTTTTAGGGGTATTTCGATGCGCACGAAAATCTAAATGCATATTCCGAATCTGCGCATCAAAACACCCCAAAAACACTAATACAAAGCACTGTCTTAAAAACCGTCAAATACTTATGTTCCAAACTGATATACAACCTACAACATTTTTCCTTAAATATCACGCACAAACCATCTTTTTTTGAAACATTTTCGTCAACACATTTCGACTTAAACTTTTCTCTCAAATAATCTTTTATCAAAACATTACTATTAAACAATACAAAACTGCAAAACAAACCTTCAACCACTACAATGCTTGCAGTGAAAACGAAAATGAGTGCCGTGAAGGACATTGTTGCGTTAGTCCGGCCGAAGTCGAGAATATCTATAACTAATATATAAGAGTGGAATAATGATGTTTCATTTCTATTCTTGCGTCGAAAAGCGGGAAATTCTATTCCTGGCGTAAGTCAGAGTGCGACTTAGAGGGACTCGATATAATGAATTTTTGCTCTTTTTCTACCCTCGAACTATTCTAATTATTCTGAAAATATCAACGAGAAAGATCAGATTATTTTACGATATTTTTCTAATGACAATTTTATGCAAATATTCGAGAATGTGAAAAAACGCCGTCAATTTTGATTAAACGTATCTGCCGACAAAAGATACGATCACGTGGATAATTTTAAGAAAGCCGCCTTTAGTTTCGTGATCATCCCGACAAAAGTTCTCATAGCAAATAAATAATTCAGCATAAATTTCATCGGGAATTGGTCCCCAACAAATGGCGCAAATGGTGTTATGTGGATGGAAATGAGATTTGTGAACCAAGAGTAGGTTTTTGGTGCAATGGAGCCAAAATCAATTAGTTTATATTATCGTAATAAATTTTAAAATGTTTAGTATTTGTGTGTTTTTAGGTGTTTTTACTACTGGAAAGGTCGACCACTAAAAGTAGTTACTCTGAACCGCCAGCACGTTTCAGCCCGCGTTCGTAATGGGCCTTATTACCCGGGAAGGTTTGGATCTATAAAATTTGGGCCTAGAGTTAAACCTCAGAACGAGACCAGTCAATTTCTCATAAATTTCCCCGAGCAAAATATTCCAGGGAAACATATCTTGAATGGTAAACGTCTGGTTGGTCGTTCTGTAGGTTAGAAGTATATATCCAAGGAAGTAAATAGCAATTCAACACTCTAGCTATTCAAAGTATAAAGCTGATAAATTGATTTTAGAAGTTCGCTTTCGTATATAAAGTCGGCAATATACGCGTTCAGTATGCAACTTCATGTGATCATTTCTCACAATCAAAATTTGCTGTTCGGAATTATCGCTAACTACTATCAGTAAAACACGGTACGCGACAGTTCATCACCTGGACAATTCATCACCCGCGACAATTCATCACCTGGACAATTCATCACCTGCGACAATTCATCACCCATAAAGAAAAAGGGCCAACTTTCAGAAAAATTTAACATTTTGTGTCAATTTTTTCCAAAATTATGCATTTAAAGGTATTCTTGATTAGTTTTTATCTTTTCCTCACTGCACGACTACTATACAATATGTTTGCCTTTGATTATTCATGTTATGCCTAGCATTCATTTTAGTGACTATTCTAGATTATTTTATACATCTGAAGCAGTCGGATAAAAACTGCCTGTTTGTTAGAATTGTGTGTTGATCAAATATTTGCTAATGCCACTGATTTATGTTATAGTTAACATTATGTTATATCCATTATGTTATAGTTCCGCTGGATGAGTCGAGATCGATTTGTTGATTTTTCTGCTCTTATGGAAGAACGAAGTTCAAGCGTCTCAGAGGATTCCTCTTCTCAAGCGGAGGAAGAAAATTCACGGGATACAGTTGCGTCAGATGTTGCAAATGTTCCCGATATTCACCATGGACCAATAGCGTTGTTCAACTAGATCCGAGATTCCCTCCTGAGATGTGGTCGGTCTACCAAAGAACCCTTGACGGCGCCTCGCGGACAAATAATTATGCCGAAGCTGCAAATCGTCGAATTCAGACTGAATTGGGCGTATGCCACCCCACGCTGGGAAATTTCATCCTATCGCTCAAGAAAGTGCAGCATGGACGAGATCAACAGTATATGCAGTGGATTTCAGGGCGCCGACCAAAAGACAAGCGCAAGAAGTACAAAGATCCCGACAAGCGTATTTTGAAAATTCTGCAGGAATATCAAAGAAATGAGAGAACTGTTATTGAGCTTTTGAGAGGAATTGCTCAGAATATCGTTATTGATGATGTTGTTGGAATTGATGATGAGGTTGAAAATAATGAATAAAATTTGCTTATTACACATTGTTATCTTTAAAAAAATCTGAAAATTTGAAACTTTTCTGAAAATTGGCCCTTTTTCTTTATGGGTGATGAATTGTCGCAGGTGATGAATTGTCCAGGTGATGAATTGTCGCAGGTGATGAATTGTCGCAGGTGATGAATTGTCGCAGGTGATGAATTGTCGCGGGTGATGAATTGTCCAGGTGATGAACTGTCCGTGTCCCGTAAAACACCAACCATATGTCATAACATATTGTTTATTAATCAAATTTTTAAAAATCGATCCTGATGATCAACAGTACAACACAGTGGCAAAATTACAAAACAAAATAGAGATTAATTGTGATAAGAAAAAGCAAAATAAATGATAATATTGAGCGCTTCAAGGATCGACTACCATTCGTCTAATACCCACCGTAACCACCTCGGCTTCCATATGCAGGCTTCCGACCTCCGCCATAGCCGCCAGAAGAATATCCAGAAGAATTCACCAGATTCGCCAAATCCTGCGGCACATTTTGTTTCGCTTCTTCCAACACCTTGATCAAATCTCTTGCCTTAGATGCATTCTCCGGATTGAAGAAAGTGTATGACACACCCTACAATCATGTATTAGATTCTACAAAAAGAGAAGAAAACAAGGGTTTTCGACACACAAAAATTTGTTATTGTCAAGATTTTTGCCATAAGAATCTCAAAACGATTACACTTCAACAGAAGTTTGCTTAAAAAGGTCGATACCTTTGAAAATTCCTCAATTTTAATTAATTTATACGGAACCTTGTTTTAAGCGAAAAAATTCTAGTTTTATCGTCCTATTATCTGAGATCGATTGTATCATATATATGTTGAGTATAATTACAACAAACCGATTGATCACGTCGAGCGGTGCGTCCAATGCGATGAACGTAGTCCTCGGAATTCTTCGGATAGTCGTAATTGATTACGAACTTAATATCAGTAATGTCTAAAATAATAATTCTTATTGGTTAACAAACAAAATAACAGCATCTTACCCAGTCCGCGCGCAGCAACGTCGGTGGCTATCAAGATAAGAGTTTTGCCTTCTCGGAATTCTAATATTAAATTATTACAATCTTGTACAGTAACTTTGGATTTAACTCCGTAGAGTCAACTATGGAATTTACCACTCATTGTGTCCAATTTTTAAATGGTTTGGTTCCAAAAAAAAATTCCTCCAAAACGGATATTTCAAACATTGTTGTTAAAGAGTTTGGGAATTAAAACACTCACCGTTCATGACATAATCTCGCTCATATTGACTTTTGTCCCCATGAATGCACTTGACCGGCCATCCATCGTGCCGCATCTCATAAGTGAGATTGTCCGCTTTGCGCTTCGTCTCAACGAATACCAAAGTTTTGCACTCTGCCTAAAAGTTCGGGAAATTTGAAGTAGGCAGGAGAATAAAGAGCATTTATTTTTTATGTTACGAATGGATTCATTTCAGTCAATTTAATCTTTGAAAGTGATCAAAATAAATTGGCTCATCCAAAATCGACCGGAGAAAAATGACGAGGCAGAAGAAATTAATTCCGAGAGCGCAATAGTACTCGATGGAATAATGTCATTCTTCGAAAGATTCCCAAAAATATTTGTAATGTTTTGAATCGGCACAAAAAATCCGAATTCCTGCAAGAAATTGGAAAAAACACGTTTGGGTCTAAAAATGACGACAACTTAGGAAAAGTAACTTAGGAAAAACCCTCAATTTATGATGCTTGAAGGTTATCACAATTCCATAATTTCGTAGTTTCTGAATGAACATTAATTTATAAAACTGGAATGTACATCAGATTTATGGTTTATTGGGAAAGAAGGAAATAAATTTTCAACAATATACTTACGTAATCGCCAATCTCAGACAAAAGCTCGATAAGTCGGTCCTTCTTTCGGTGTTCCTGAACGACTTCCACGATCTGCTTTATATTATGATTCGCTGCAAGCTCCAGCGATCCCACATTCAGAAAAACAGCGTCCTTCTGAAAGTCGGAAGCGAGTTGACGAACATCGCGAGGCCAAGTTGCCGAGAACATCAGTGTCTGGCGGTCGGGCTAAAATAAAAAAATATAGGACTTGGGACTAAATATGGGACTTGGGATTATCATATTTTAGTGAATTGGAAGGTCGGAGATCGAAACTCCATATAGTTTCCAAGAATCTCGTCACGGACTATTCAGTTTATACATTCGTTATCATGAAAAATCACTACTAAATTTATCAATGATCTTACTCGGATTTGGCTCACAATCTTGCGGATTTGCGGTTCAAAACCTATAAATAAAAACTATAACCTGATGGCATATAAGTTATAATTTCATTGGAATAAATATTATTAATCAAACAAACCCATATCCAACATGCGATCGGCTTCGTCCAGAACAAGATAAGAGCAACGGCGCATGTTCGTTGTATAATCTTGAATGAAATCCAGCAAACGTCCTGGAGTTGCGACGCATACTTCCACACCTCAAGCAAGGATAACAATAAAGGAATGTTTAAAATTCATGTTATCTCAACGCATGTTTTTTCTATAATTCGGGAATTTTTTGCAAGCAATATTTCTATAAATTTATCAGTTCCATTAGGATTAAAATACGATAATAGTTATAGTTTGGAACTGGAAAATATGCTTCATGCAGGATATACCTGCGACTCTCGAGTTTCCTTTACGCAACTCAAATTATAGCGACCGTGCATAGCGCCAAACATCGCTGAATGGTGCACTTTAACCTATGAATAAGCATTTGAGGGGCGCGGGTTGGATGTTAGTGCAAGGCTAATAAAAAATTGGTTTTATTCTTTTGGATTCAATAAACATTTTGCTCAATCACTGTAAGTGTATCGCTTTAATTCGAATTCCCTCAAATTTGTATTTTAATTTTCCTGCGTGCATACTAACTAAACTAAAGTTTTACCTTGCCTCAGTGCGTTACCCTGCGGCCCTTTGGCAACACCCCCGAAGACACATGTCAATCCGAGATTCATAGCCCTGCAATAATCACGCGCGACGTCTTCAACTTGCTGCGCCAGTTCACGCGTTGGCAAAATCACAACGACTGTTGGACCATCACCGGGATTCTTTGAAGGCTGAGCCAGAGTATGCATTATACCAGGAAGAAGGAACTAAAATATGTATGATTAATTCCGAAAGCATTTTGAAAACGTTTACCCCAAGCGTCTTTCCGGAACCTGTACGCGCAATTGAGATCATGTCGCGACCACTGAGAGCAACTGGCCAAGAAATAGACTGAATGGGTGTTGGGCATTCATAATTAGCATACAACAGCTTCGTAATGGGCTCTGGAAAAATATTTTTAAGGAGGGCTCGTAAAAAGGTTGTTTTCAATTGTTGTTGTAATCGTTGTTTGTAATCACAAAAACAAATTTTGTAATTACAATCGGTAAGTGCAATCAAAGTAATGCTCACCAAGTATAAATTCATTAACTGCACTTAGAAATCACCTTGATGACAAAGTGGAAAATCAAGATACAAAATCACAAAAGCAGAATTCGATCCAAACGTTTACATACCCGAGAAATTTGCCTCACTAAACTCGAAAACCGGACGGGGAACGCTGCTGCCTTGGAGTGTCACTTGAGTGTTCTGAATCCACTTGTCGACTTCAATTTGTGAACGGTTTTTGACGGCGTCGTTCTCCCGGTAGATATTCTTTTTCAACTCCTGCAATCTAGTTTGGCCCCAATTCACCGGTTCGATTCGTCCACCGAGTTCGTTAAAGTCTCGGCTGCAAAATAAATGTAAATTATTTTATAACAATCAACTCATAATTGTACCCCATTCCATATCCATGACCAACCGAATTGAATTCACTGTTTCCGCTCTCATAAGATCCACCTGTTCCGGCAAAGTTGCCGAGTCGATTGCCGCTCACTCCATCTGAGCGCTTTTCCATTCCGCTAAAACACAGTACTGAGAAAAATTTACTAAATTATTTCATATATATGAAGTGTCACTAAAACACCAAAGAGCCTATTTTCGTATTTAACTGTTACTTTTTGCTGAAAAACAGGTTAAAATTAAGCAAAACACTTAAAAAGATACTGATATCAAAATTAAAAGACTTTTCCAAAGACCAGAAATGACGAAAATATTATATGAAAAATTTGAAGCGAAATGAAACAACTCACAATCCGTTTGCTTGAAACATTCTGCGTTTTGTCTTTTAATTGTCGTTCAACTTGAGAGGCACGATAAATATCTAAAGTATTGATCACGTGATGTAAATGAGATTGTGAAAGTGGGCGAATAATAACAGCAAATGTAACAAATTGTGCTCTTTCTTCTAAAAATTTTGTTTAAGAAAGTATTGCCTAAGTAAATAAAACTTGATAAAATGTAAAACGAAATGAGCTTCTGACCGACATATCGGTTGAACTCATTTAACCTACACAAGAGGGAAAGAGCATGGATTATAAAACCAAGAGTAGTCAGAATATTTCACCAATAACAAGAATTGTGGAATATTTTATAGAGGTTGACAGCAGACATGAGGGCTTATGTGAATGTTGACGTTATGATTGGTGCCATGGTTTAAGGATACGGAGAGCATTTTTGAGTAAACGTAAAATTTTTGGAAGTTTGGGCTCAAAACGAGATGAGAAAGCTTTTAATAAATCCAAAACTTAGAAGAAAATATATTGAAACGACGAGATGTTGGCTGAAATTAAATTATTCCGTCAAATTCGAAAAGATTTTTGCGTTTAGTAATTCTTTAGGAAAGTTGTAAAGTGTAGGAAATGTGTTGTTCATTTCTCCAAAGTTATAAACACATTAAATAACGAAGACATTAAGTTTCCAGAAAGTGGAAACGAAGAATAACAATTTGATGCCAATTCGTATTCAGCTGAAAGTACTGTATTCAATACGACGTGTTTCCGACTCCGCACTACAAAGAATTTTCCTTTTGCTCTAATGCCGGCATGACAACGTTCCTACTTTTAGAAGAAAGGGATAGTTTTGCAGGAAGAGTTCTTAATGGTGAAAATCGATGGAACATTCTGACTTGAGCTGCGTGATAAGAAGGAATATGTTGTGCAGTTGAAATGGAAAGCTAATTTAAAGTTGTTTACATTCATATTTAAAATAGCGAGCTAAAACTTAATTTCACGGATGATGTACACTTGTTATGCGAAACACATAACAAATAATAACATGCGCCAAAGTATGATTCATGCTTTGGCTAAAGTGCTGCGCTAGCTCTAATAAGTTTATTATGGAATTATGAAATCGACAGAAAGTTTGCGATTCAGATTCGTAATCGTACAGTTTTGCGAAATTATTAAACAATTAAAAATAGAACACAAATGCCGACACAAGTTCGGCTACAGAAATGTAGTTTATTTGAAATGTTTATTTGAAACTTTTCGAAATTAGGAGGTTTTTATGAAAAAGGAGTCCGCATTAAAGTATCATATTAAGGATTGTGTTATCAAAAAACCGAATTCAATCAAATATCAATGCCTCCCAATTTTATTTCATCAATACAATTGCGTACAAAACTTCAAATGCAAAGAAAAATGACCAAATGCCAAGAGAAAAACTGGAGAAATCAGCACTCATAAACTATAAAAATGTTTCAAATGGGGTGAATCACACTCACTTTCAAATCAACACTACAAAAGAATAATAGAGAGCAATATGTTATAGCGATTGAAAAGCTTAACCGCAGATGTTCAGCTCGAATTGAAAAGGCGAAATATAAAAATCGAATTTTAAATGCTTTGAAGAGTTTTTTGCTAAGGATTTTTTGGGCTCATTTATCCTATATAGTATTTGAGTACTGTCTGTGGCTATACTACGGCTGAGGCGCGGCACCTGAAATGGCCCAAAACCGGTGTCAATCGACTTGTCTCGACGAGATAAGACGAGCTACACCGGTCTTGAGGTGGGGCGACCCCCTTAGAGCTTTTTATGCCCTGGGGCAATTCTCGAAATCCATGATACCCCCTATGGTTCCAAAAAAAATTTTTTTCTCAATTTTGCCTGAAAACGTGTAATTAGGGGTTTTCGACCATGCTGATTCCAAAAAAAATATTTTTAGGCTCCGCCCACTTTTCAAATTTCAGCCAATCAGCGAAAAATGTTATTGGATGGAGTCTGAATCTATAATTTGTAAACAATTTTTGACGATTTTATGCAATTTTGTACGATTTTTCGCTGATTGGCTGAATTTTGAAAAGTGGGCGGAGCCTAAAAATATTTTTTTTGGAATCAGCATGGTCGAAAACCCCTAATTACACGTTTTCAGGCAAAATTGAGAAAAAAATTTTTTTGGAACCATGGGGGGGTATAATGGATTTCGAGAATTGCCCCAGGGCATAAAAAGCTCTAAGGGGTCGCCCCACCTCAAGACCGGTGTAGCTCGTCTTATCTCGTCGAGACAAGTCGATTGACACCGGTTTTAGGCAAATTTCAGGTGCCGCGCCTCAGCCGTAGTAGCCCCCTGTCTGTTCGTCCGTCCCATGAGATCAAGTTTCTGAGTTCCGCTCCTTTTTGGGCGCATGATAGCTCAAAATGCTCCCCTGGGAATTCTGAGTAGGGAATGTGTAAAAATTGGTTAGCGCAAATCTCAAAAAAGTGGCGTTTTTGCCCAAACATTGCCATTTTTCCACTAAAGTACCCCATGCACATTGCGAGGCGCCGCAGGAGACGAGCCAGTCCTGTGGTCGGGCGCGGAGCTCCCGACCTTCCCCCTTGGAATGTGAGAGAACTTGGCTCCCGAAGGGAGCCCCCTTCGCTTGTTAAGAATTAATATTCGCTTATCGGAAGGGCTAAGTGGATGATTTTGAGAAATTTTTTTAGTAATTTTGCCATAATGTCCTGTACGAACAGTTTGACTTCTTTAAATATTTCGTCTGTTGTTCCGTATAGTGTGAGTCTAAGCGTCCGATTTCATACCAATTAGCAGAAATAGTGCCGCAGAAAGAAGTTTGATCTTGTGACATTGAGGACGTCTTTGGCTGGCGAACATTGATGGAAAGGTTCGCATAGTATACATACACTTTCAACCCGAATAGGTTTCGAAATCTTTGCGAAAATTTGGAAAAACTGCATTAACGTTTCGATATATGTTTCAAGTGTCAATATTTTATATATTTGTAATCCACTCAAATATAATATAGTTTCATTAGTGTGAAACAAAAAAGGGAGTTCGTAGAGTGGACTAGAGTGGAGCGCCGCTCCTTTCTGGTGTATTATTAGTTACAACTTTCACGCTAATCTGAGCTCTGCTATCGTTAGAGCATGTGTGCCGAGCTTAATTTTTTACACCTTGATTTTAACCTCCAATTTTTAACCTATGACCGACTTTCGGAAGATGAATCTATGGAACTCACTAAATCAACCCACTAAAATCATAAACTATACATCGTATTCATATCGTATGATTTCTAAATTTCGGTTCATCGATAGTTCGGTTTCCACACATATTCTGTTTTCTTCGATGCAATCTCTTTACAAATCTGCATATGACTGAGTGAATCACATTTAACTTGTGCAGTCGTTTTCGTATTTTTTGAGGAATTTAAAGAGATATACCGAACATGAAAATAACTTGTGATAAATTCTTTGCTTTGCAGCGGTACATTTTTATAAAATATGGATTTATTGAGGAATTTTTTGCTTCGTTTTTAAGGAACCATTTCAACTATTAATAAGTTCAAGATCCTAATACTATAATAGATCCTCGGCTGTGATACCATAAAACCTCTAATATCACCTAAGTGTTCTACCTTACAACCCCCTCCAAGAGGTGTACTATTATAGAGTTGCGCGAAAAACTTCAGGTTTTATTGCCATTATTGTCAAAATCATGTGTTTTGCTTTACAAAAATTTGTGTTGGTGCCTATTTTAATTTTTGACTATATTTTCGCTAATTTCATACAAAATTTTTATAGTTCCGACATAAGTTCGAGAGAAATTAGGTAAACTATTTAATATTTTTGAAAACTTGATTGTAAAAATTCCGCAATATTTTAACACGCCAGAGATTCCTTTTTATACATGTGTTTTGTTCTTAACGGCGTAATAAAATTGTGTTAAAATATTATGGCCAAAAATTACCTATACGGGTACATTAAAAAAAACAGTCCGCCATTATATACTTAATAATTTCATAAAATGGGAAACTCTTAATACAACCAAATATTGCACTTTGAATTTAATTGCTTGTCATGATATTCATTAACATTTTGCATTTCAGAATATGTCAATACCATCGAAGGTGCTACAGGAGATGACGATATTCGATGCGTTGCTATTGGCATATTGGCCGAGAAGAATTACAGATCACAAATTCTTCAATAACCGTTTAAGAAGATGGATCGATGAACTAACCGAATTTTCTTACTATGCCATTAGAATGTTGGTTTTGGAGACTTGTTGGAAAATGGTATGTCACCACCTAACTCTTGAATAAAGTCGTAAACCTTTAAAAACGATTCTTTTAATAAAGTAACAATTTTCCATGAGTTTAATCATAAGTGAATTTTCAAAATTGACAAAAGAGGGCATTAGGCTATACCCAGAAAGTACGACCAGCCACTCTATCTTGGTCGTATCTCATGGGCATACCTGAAAGCACTGTTAATAGCATTGATTTCCCGAAGGGAGATTTCGTTCTTAAAAATTTTCTAGGTTTTCCTCAAATCTTCAAGAATATTGAAAAATTCATGTGTAAAAATTATTATCATAATATAAAAGTTGCTACAAAAATTTAACCATGAAATTTTTGAATTTTAATATTGTTCACATATTGGAAAACAAAAATATTGTAATTTTTTGCTTTTGACTTAACTGAATGATTACGCTTGTGAGTTGCTACGTGATTAATAATACAATTTCATATTAATTTTTGCAGAATTGGCAGCTCTCCCAAGCCGATGTGTTGTATTTGTCCTACCCGCTAAGCCGAATGTGTGAAGTTTTCATCCGAAAAAGACAAATGTTTCCCTTGAATATGGAATTGAAAGCTTTCGTTGGCGTCTCCTTGAATCTGTTCCTTTTGGAAATGCACTTCAGAATACTCGTTCATTTATTCGACATTGTCTACAGCGACCTTTATGACAGCATGTGTTTGCTTCAAGGACCGGAATTTGTAAGTGTGTCGCGTTGGCTTGTGATATTTCTCTTCTGCTGTGCAGCGCCAATGTTCAAACTTTTCCCAATTCTCCCATTACATCAATTCAATGTTTAATTTAAATTTGTTTTATTTTTTAGATACCAATAAAATCGGCTTTTGTTATCTTAATGAATTGCGTTGGTTAGCTTAAATTACACTGGCTTTGGTATTATGCACAAACATAGTAAATGTGCGATTGTTAGTTACTTGGTTATTTGGTCCAGAAAAATTCCCAATCTCATAGACCAAAAGCCGGCAAAAAAGTTCGATACGGGAAATATATGCTTCACAGTATAATGCACTTTCTTCGGCAAAAACATAGCCAAATAAAGAAACAAAAATTAAAAGTTATGAAAAAATTAAATGCAAACAAAAAATAATTTCAAACCTATGAGTTTAAAATGGTGGATTGAATTCTAATTACCAGCCAAATAAGATGGATTTTCAAAATAGAATATAACCCCATTATTTGGGAAAGGACAAAGGGGTATTCGGGGGTTTAACAACTCAAATCGTAAGGCTGACTTAGTTTTTTGAGAACTGCAATTTTAAATTCTGTAGTTTTTTAAAAATGGGGCCTTTCCAAATTTCAACTTAAAAAAACATTTGGAACTTTTAATTTTTCTCTTTTGCTTTGGTGTAAATTGAAAACCTGTGAAAATTCAAATGGTTTAAAAAATGAAAAATTTAAAGGTTTTGCTTTACTTTTTATCGATTAAAGAGGTAAATGAAGACCTACGAGCTTTCCCAACTATAATTTGGATGTGATTTTCCCATTTAAGGTTGTTAGAAAAGTGGACTCCTAAGTCTCTGACTGAGTTACCTTCGCCTATGGTTGGAATTACAGAGTTGTCTAACGAGTACGGAAGGCAAGGGTTGTTTGTACCAAGGTGCATAGTGGAGCATTTTTGGACATTCACTTTCAACCCATTAATTTCGCAATACAGTAATAGTTTGTTAATAAAGGCTTTTAGTGGTTTTGTGAATGAAAAGATATTTGGAGAAGAGATATGGTAGGCTTTTAGATCATCCGCGAAAAGTTTAGTGGAAACACCTGAAGTATTGCAAAATATGGGAAGATCATGAATGTAAAAGAGAAAGAGAAGTGGTCCTAACACCGAGCCTTGAGGTACCCCGCTTTTGACTGGTTGAGTTTCTGAAAATTCCCCATTAACAACTACGTTAAAGGAATTTAGCCAAATAAAGAAACAAAAATTAAAAGTAAAGATATGAAACAAATGAATAAATGCAAACCAAAAGAAGTAATTTAACGAAATCCATAATGAGTTTGAAAATGGTAGAGCTTTTCATGTGATATTTTCTAATATACTGCGAGCCATAATTCTTTTATCACGCACTTGGACTCTACTTCAAAAATTAGAGATACAGTCAACCCCGATATAGTGCGCCTCTCGGGACCAGGACCAGAGGCGCAGTATATCGGGGGCTGATTCAGACATACAGTCAAACCTACAGTCAGCCAGGCTGACTGTATGTTCTTTTGCCACGAACGTCCCCGCTTGGTATAACATTCTCTTGTAATTTTTAAATTCTCTCCATGTTGTCCATTCTAACCTATTTCGCAGGATATATGTCGAATAGCCTTTGGAACTTTTCGGGATCCGCCCGTTTTGGGACATGTGATAGCTCAAAATGCTCGCCTGGAAATTCTAAGAAGGAATCTGCAAAAATAGTCCGTGCAGATCACATGAATCTTTTCAAATTTTGTCTCTTCAAATTTTGGCCCAAAAAGTGCCATTTTTGCCAGTTTTTGCATTTTCAAGGCCAACTTTTTGGGATCCGCTCCGTTTGGGGCGCATGATAGATGAAAACGCTCCCCGGGAGAAGCTGAGGCGTAATCTGCAAAAACATTTCCGTGCAGATCACAAAAAAGTGGCTTGTTTGCCCAAAAACTGTCATTTTTGCCAAAAAATGGCATTTTTGATCAAAAGCATCTACCAGGCTAATTTTTTGCACTCCGGGGTTTTCGATGGTGCTGAATATGAATCTGACGTCGGATTCGAGATCTGTTCTCATGAGGTCATGTTATTCTCACGAGGTCAGATTAATTTTCTATGGAGAGTTATGCCAGTTCCGCGGCGAAGGCCGCGGGTTTTCCCTTCTTGCATTAAAAAATAATTTTCGATAAACAATGATTTTCTAGTTAAAATCGGTAGTAACATATGGCCATATCGTATCAAGGAATTTTATGGACGATCGTTAACAGCAGCTTGCATAATGTGATTTGAGTATTTTAAGGGTCATAGAAGGAGATTTATTGAATCAATTAGTTGGAACTCAGGGGGAATCATTATTAAATGAATTATGGTTAATATCTGAAAAGCTTAGTCCGACTTGTTCTACGACAGCCACATGAGGGATGTAAACAAGTAAGAAAAAAGGGCGGCAATTTTTAATTGGGTTTGAGCTAAATCAGTCTAAGTTTCTCTACAAATAGTCTATATTTGTCTAAAATACTCTAAAACAATCACTTTACACTCTAAAATTGTATCTATAAAGCCAAAACCAGCGAATACTCCCAAATCAGCCAAGACCGCAAAAACCCAATTCAAATTGCCGCGCTTTTTCTGACTTGTTTACATCCTTCATGTGGCTAGCGTAGAACAAGTCGGACCAAGCTTTTCACATATGAACCAGGGATGGGCGAGACTCGAAACTCGAAACTCGAAACTCGCGAGTCTCGGTATTTTTGGCAACTCGAAACTCGAAAACTCGAAAATGAGGCAAAAAAACCGAGTTTCGAGCCAGACACCCCTAAGAATGCACTTGGTCGGCCGTGCCCGAGAGGGCGCGGCCGGAGAAAATTTTTGGAAATTTTTAGTGAACATCCAACTTTTTCACGCAAAATTTTTGCCTGCGGCGCTATTTCGACACCATTTTTCTTCATGTATTTTTTAATATAATGCAAATTTTTATAGTAAAACCGCAAAAATTGAAAAATTTCCGCCTGCGGCGCAGTTTTTTGGTTTTGAGTAAAGTTGTTTCATGTGTTTTGGTAACTAAAAGTAACTAAAATCGGCAGCGCTTTCACATACGTAAATTTGCAATATTTTGCCGAAAAAGCACAAATTTTTGGGAAATATTTAAAATTTTAAACAATTTTCCCAATCATTCTCAAAAATTTCGCGGAAAAAGAGTCCAAAAAAGCCTTACTTCGTCAAATTTGTTACACCTAATAAGAATTATGAAAAACTTGAAAACAACCGGCAAAAAATGCAAAAAAAAATGACGAAAAAAAAATTTTGAAAAATTGCCTTAGAAAAATATTCCTCCAACTCGAAACTCGAACTCGAAACTCGCTCGAAACTCGGTATTTTTGGCAACTCGAAACTCGAAACCCGAAACTCGAAAATTTTTTTTCAACTCGAAACTCGAAACCCGAAACTCGAAATTTTTTTGCCAACTCGAAACCCGAAACTCGAATCGGAAAATCCCAAACTCGCCCAGCCCTGATATGAACCCATACCATTTAGTTAAGATTACTCGGTATATGATTCCTCGAGAGATTGTTACAAAAATGGAAAGGACTCCTCTAGAAATATTCTAAAAAATTTGAGTGAGACCCTTCTAGAGTAAAACATTTTACAGTCAAAACTTTTCCTAAGATAGAGGAATCTCCTCTAATAGGATAAAGTTTTGACTAAATTTTTTTACCCTAATAGGGACTCACTCAAATTTTTTTACCATTCTCTCTTTTTAACCAATCTACATTAAAAATTTACAGTGACACCTTTTTATCGCAACTAAATGTTAGTGGGGAAAAAATTCTTGTCCACTTTTCGTACAATTACCTTGTCTGGTTTTTATAAGCATGACGGTAATTGATGGCAATTGTCCATGAGAATGTGAATACAATTAAAATTATCTCTTCACATTGAATTACACATACGAATGTTATATTTATTGACCTGATATTTGTTAGCTTGTATGCTCATCATTTTTATATTCATAATTTGTGATAGGTTGTATGTTGAGCAAAATTATTCGTAAATAGCCGTACAAAGCTTGCTATTTACAGGATTTTTAGTTCTACAGATTTATTTCCGAATTATTTCATCAAGCCACAATAATACAACGTCCCAATGCAATTGGAATTGGCAAATTACAGGTTAACTATGTTCTTGATCCGCTTAAAAAGAGGAGCAAGTATTGAACTATCTTTCTTTTTTGCTCTTGGAATTCTTGTCTTTCCATCTGTGTAATGGTCTCCGTCGGGTCGAAATAAATTTATCTGAAAATTGAGCAATAATTAAATAATTGAGCAAAAACGATTTAACGATCTGGATCCCATTGGACTAGTAAAATTCTCTAAAGATTACCTAAATTCTCCGAAAGAATTTCGGTATACATTTTTACGAAATTTCTAATAGGGAGCCACTCGCTTTTGTACACAAGAAAATTATATCAAGAAAAAATCTTACTATATCGTCATAAAGACATGCAGAAATTACGTGAAATTTTTTTGCCAACTCGAAACTCGAAACCCGAAACTCGAATCGGAAAATCCCAAACTCGCCCAGCCCTGATATGAACCCATACCATTTAGTTAAGATTACTCGGTATATGATTCCTCGAGAGATTGTTACAAAAATGGAAAGGACTCCTCTAGAAATATTCTAAAAATTTGAGTGAGACCCTTCTAGAGTAAAACATTTTACAGTCAAAATTTTCCTAAGATAGAGGGATCTCCTCTAATAGGATAAAGTTTTGACTAAATTTTTTTACCCTAATAGGGACTCACTCAAATTTTTTTACCATTCTCTCTTTTTAACCAAACTACATTAAAAATTTACAGTGACACCTTTTTATCGCAACTAAATGTTAGTGGGGAAAAATTCTTGTCCACTTTTCGTACAATTACCTTGTCTGGTTTTTATAAGCATGACGGTAATTGATGGCAATTGTCCATGAGAATGTGAATACAATTAAAATTATCTCTTCACATTGAATTACACATACGAATGTTATATTTATTGACTTGATATTTGTTAGCTTGTATGCTCATCATTTTTATATCATAATTTGTGATAGGTGTAGTTGAGCAAAATTATTCGTAAATAGCCGTACAAAGCTGCTATTTACAGGATTTTAGTTCTACAGATTTTTTTCCGATTATTTCATCAAGCCACAATAATACAACGTCCCAATGCAATTGGAATTGGCAAATTACAGGTTAACTATGTTCTTGATCCGCTTAAAAGAGGAGCAAGTATTGAACTATCTTTTTTTTGCTCTTGGAATTCTTGTCTTTCCATCTGTGTAATGGTCTCCGTCGGGTCGAAATAAATTTATCTGAAAATTGAGCAATAATTAAATAATTGAGCAAAAACGATTTAACGATCTGGATCCCATTGGACTAGTAAAATTCTCTAAAGATTACCTAAATTCTCCGAAAGAATTTCGGTATACATTTTTACGAAATTTCTAATAGGGAGCCACTCGCTTTTGTACACAAGAAAATTATATCAAGAAAAAATCTTACTATATCGTCATAAAGACATGCAGAAATTACGTGAATGAGTGTAAGGGATTTTTATGGATGGTGGCGGTGTGCGATTTTGTCCGTTACCTAGCTTCTCGGTCATCTCACACGATCTCAAAAATAATGACTCCAAAATTTAATTTTACAGCAAATGTCAAAAATTATCAACGCGTAAAGTATAGCGTAAATATTTACTCTCACTACTTGAGAGAATCGAATATTTATCGCTATATTTATTTCCTTCACAGTTTCAAGTCTTAAAAAGAAACGTACCACATTCATCCGGTCGTTTACGTATTGTAATAACCATTTATCTTCAAGAGCCTGTTTTACAGTAAATCGCGTTTCAGGGTTAGGATCTAGTAGGCCAGTCACAAATGTAATGAATCCTTCTGACGCTCGTTGGTTCTGGCCATGAATCTTGCCGAATTTGAGCTGTGAATTTTAATCAAATATTGCTATAAAATTTTAAAGCACTAAACAAATTTGACCCAATTTAATCATTAATACACTCACATTATTTCAAGCCTAAACAGCTCAACCGGAAGTGGAACGATAGGTTGGAAACCAGTTTCGAAATCGTATGTAAGATAACTTGACTTCGAAATTTTTCTGCTGCACAATCAAATAATAGGGGAAAACCGGAAACCTAGCATCTAGAAGCCTATCAAGAATCAGTATTATCAGAGAAATACAGTTTTATGGTTTATATTAAAACTCGTTAATTAGCAAGGAATTTTTCGTTGAATCTAAAAACCGTGGTAGGTACAGTTAACTCGATAAAGCCTCCCCTCCTCGGAACCGGATCCTATGGGGAGAGGCCTTTAATCGGATATTTGCTTTTCCGAAGAGAAAGTGATCCAAAATGGTGCTTTTTTGTGTAATATGCATTTTTATACACTTTTTCATCAAAATTCCGGCTTAGTTTATAGCCAAATTTTACCTAATAAATGATTATTAGGTGCCATTATTAGGAAGCCAAGGGGGGAATTTGAGTGCGTATTTTAAAACAGGGCTATTTTTCGGTTTTTTTATATTATTAATAAGCTCGATTTTCGTATTCGAGGTCTAATGGAAAATTAAAGGAATAGCCGAAAATTCGGGACGAATTTTTTAAATATTTCCTGCAAAAATAAGCGGATAATTTTGGAAAGTTGAGAAAAATTCTCAAAATTTTCTCCGCAATAGGCGGATCCGGAAAAATTTTATGTGATATCCCATATGCTTGTGTTTCAGGGTATATAACGAAGAATGGAAATTTGAAACATCGGCATCAAAATACCGAAAATGATATTATTAATCCACCCCTCTAATAAGTTCGCCCTGGACCCCTTCACGGAAAATGCATTTACGGTAAGTACCGATAATCAACTCACATTTCCAGCTAATGTTTCATTGTCGTCTGCGAAAGGTTTGTACCTATAAAGTAGCGCGTATGCTATAACTCCAACAGCCCACATATCAGCATCCATGGCATATGGCTGTAAATTATGGTCGTAAATATTTTAAAATATATAAAATTATTGTATTATATAATTATTATTGTATAATATAATACATAGGATATTTTTGTCTATAAAATTGTGTTATTATTTGAAATTAGAGTTTCTCCTTTTTGTATCAAAAGAACCTCAACAAAGGAAACAAGCCTAACCTCTTCTCTGATGACCTAAATAACATATAAAGTAGACATTATTACTTTTATTTAGTTTGATTTTTCACTTACCTGTGGTGACATGTAAGTCGGAGAGCCAGATTTACCCACTATTTTTCCACCCTTCACTTTAGTCACATCGAAAGCCTGATCAAAATCCGCAATCTGTAAAAGTCATTTTTAGATAGCCTATTCATGTAAGTTTTACTTCCACACATGGTGACGATTTTTAGCAATTAGTACAATCGCGAAAAAAATATTTCAATAGACGGACACGTGATAGATGTTTTCCGCAGCACATCCCGATGATTTTAATTTTGAGCAAATATAAATTTTCACGACATTTTGAACGGTTAAAAACTAGGATTTAAATTAGATACCGTTGGAGAATCGTCTTCTGCCCTGTTAGCAGCACATTTTCTGCTCTTCAAGTCACCGTGTCCTATTGTGCATTTCTTCCACTCCCTTCAATAATCTTACTATCCTTCTCCTGCTATCTCTTCTTAGTTTTCACTAACCCTAATTTTTGTATTCAAAATTTCTATTACTCTAATATATGTGACGTCGTTTGAATTGGCGCGCTTTGGCACTCTTTATTTCCCTTTGCAAGGCTCGCCTTACAAAGCAAAATGACGGGCGCTGGTTTAAACACTGTCTCTTCTGTATGATATAGTAATACAGGGTGTCCCAAAAAAATTACTGTGATTTCGTAATCAGGAGATGTTTATTTTTGACTTATCTGACGTCAAATTCAAATGTTCTCAATCAAAGTTATATGCCAAATCAAAGCAGGGAATCTAATCTTTGATTTGGTATATATCTTTCCTTCAGCACATTTGAATTTAGCGTCAAAAAAACAAAAATAAACACATCGTGATTACGAAATCACAGTAGAATTTTTTGGGACACCCTGTATGTTTATAAGAGTAGAAGATAGAGAGCGGAAATTTTCATTTTCGGTATTCGAAATCGGTTTCGAAATCGAATTTCGAAAATTTCGGTATTGTGCAATTTTCGGTTTTCGAAATTTTCTCCAGATCGTCACTTTTTTCATTTTTGTTAATATGTTTACCCATTATTTCATTTTTCTGGCCATTTTCTCATGTTTTTGATCATTATGACGTATTGTTGTTCAAGTTCAAGTGTTTTTGTCCACATTTCCGAGTTTTTGTCCATTTTTGTGTGTTTTTGTTCATTTTTTTCCGATTTTAGGCCATTTTCCTAATTTTTGAATTAATTTCTAACAAATTTATAAAATGTCCTGAATAAGCGTTCTAGATGGAACCGATTTTAACTAAGAAAATTTCCGGAAATATTTGTAAAATTCATAAAAAGCACCCCTAAGAATGCCCTTGGGCGCGGCTGAGCAAAAAATTTTTAAAAAATTTTCGCCTGCGCTATGTCTGGTTCTAGTGTTTAATGTGTCTATGAAATTATTACTGTTTTTTAGCGCCGCTATCTAAAATTACAGTAAAAACTTGAGGATAAAATCGCGCCGCAGGCTAAAATTTTTGAAAAATTTTGTGGGGTTGGAGATAATTTCCTTTGAAAATTTGCGGCAATTTTGGCATCGCGGATAATTTTATTGCGGAATGGGAAATCCCGATGGCGTGCAACTCTGCTAGGGATAGTTGCTTGCTTTAGTCAACTATGCAATATTTCGGTCCGTGAGAAGAAAGTGAGTATAGAGACATTAAGGCAAGTAAATAACTATGAAAGCGCCGCAGGCCGAAATTTTAGAAAAATGGCGATTTAATAATGAACAAGTGAAGTATGCGCCGCTTCGCGACGAATACTTCACTTGGACGCGGGAAGTCTGCATCCGCGGCGCTTCGCGCACCGCCATCAGCGGTCAGAGTTGGGTTGTTCCTAAGCGTAAATTAGACTAAAAATTAAATGGTGCAGTCAAAAATGCGCGGTCAAATCTGACGCCGGATTCAGCGGGGTCGATATACTATATGTGGACAAAATTTTGGGTCCCTTCCTTGCTTTTCCCAAAAAAGTGCCAAAAAAGCCACTTTTTTGAGACCTGCGCAGAAAATATTTTGCAGATTCTTTCTTAGAATTCCCAGGGGAGCATTTTGACGTATCGTGCGTCCAGAAAGGAGCTATTCCCGAAAAATCGATTTCGAGCCTGAAACACCTCGCGCTATAATGGATTAGAATAATGGAAGCAAAAAGCATCTTATAAAAATTGGACTGTCTGCAAAAATAGACATTGAAAAAATTGAATGTTTGTCGAAAATTTAGTAAAATTTTGAATCGAATTTCGTTCAAATTTCGGGTCGAAATATGAAATTCGGTCGATTTGAAAATCGGTTTCGATTTGAAATCGAATTTCGAAAATTTCGGTATTGGCCAATTTTCGGTTTTCGAAATCGAAGTTCGATTTCGTCCGAACACTAGTAGAAGAGTTTGAGTAATGTGAGTAATAAAATGAGTGAATAATAAAATTTTTCCCATGGAGGATACTCTTTCTCTGCCCAAAATTCTGAATTTTTAAGCCCTACCCCTTAACCATGAAATCCTAGGTTACCCTTTCCCAAAGATCTAAAAACAAATCCATGACCGAACCTGAGGACTACTTATTTTTATACCGGCAAATTCTTATGTCGGACTGTATACCCTGGTAATAATGAAGCTACAGAGTCACGTATGCAAAAAAAGAAACTGTTGACATCATAAGCGTAAACCTACCATGAGATACGGTTGGAGAATCGTCTTCTGCCCTGCTAGCAGCACATTTTCCATCTTCAAGTCCCCGTGTACGTAGTTCCTATTGTGCATTTCTTCCACTCCCTTCAATATTTGAAACATATAGAGGGCAACCTGAGCTTCACTTAAGCTTTTCACGTTATCTATCAACGCCACCATGAAGTCGAAAAGATCACCACCTTCGGCAAATTCCAATAGCACGTTATAATACACGAATCCCTTGCTTTCATACTAAATCTGCCCTTTATAAACTCGATCTGTGTACACACCCGATATTCTATCTGTTCGAGTTAGTTTTCATTTTCCAACTCGGATCCAGGAAACACCGATAAATTCGGAAGTAGTAATTGGGGGCAGAATAATTTTTTGTCGTTCGACCAAATATTATCTAAGATATTCTTATGGATTGTCGTATACAGCCATTTTGAGCACAAAATTTTTAATAAAATTTAGAAATCAAATTCATATTTGGAATTCCTATGAAAGCGGTTTTAAAACTCCGTGTAGTTCTTATCCTGCTAACTAGTAATTAAGAAGAGGTGAGCTTCCCTTGGACGGGGTTACCACTGTGTAGCTCCGTTCGGGTCGAGTGATAGCTCATTGAACTCCCCATGAGTTAACTAGAAGTACTTTTTTCGAATTAGAAAAATTTTTCGTTTATCTCATCGTTGACTCATCAAATATTTTTTGGGTGCGATGAGTCCAAATCCGGGGTCAAAAGTATTCTAGGAATACCCCTGGGATACGATATTTCTTGAAATTTTTTTCAATTTCAATCAGCACCTCGAGGGCCGAAGGCCCGAGTTCTTAGATGAGAACCGCAGGCCCGAGGTTAATACATTATATTATACATTTGTCTGGTGAAGCCAGACTGGCACCTTCTAGTACAGGTGTAGTTTGGAGGAATAAAGAGTTAATAATAAAAATTAATACCTTATGACATGCAATATATCGAATAACATGTGGCACTTCTCTAAATTCTTCGTGGATTTTTATTTCACTCTCCGCACGTTGAATCCGCGCATCGAACCTCGCATCGTTTATTTTAATCTTAAATTCCTTTATGGCACAAACCTCTTCGGTTGGTAGGTAAAGGACTTTGTAAACTCTGCCAGAGTAACCTTGACCCAAAAATTGTTCTACCCGTGCTTCTCCATGCCCGGTATCCTAAAATGTTGCATTCACAGATTTTACTTTTTAATTTGATTAAAATTTTATTTACTGTATCCAAAATTTATTAACATTTTAAGAAATTTATTTAAGAAAAATATTTTAAGAAATGTTTCAAGAATATTCTTTAAACGAAAAGTGAACGCAATAAACTTACAAGGATATCGCCCTCCTTCCTTTTACACCAAACTAATAACGTAAATAGAAATAAAATATACAGAATAAATATAATTCGGAAAATAAAAAGCACCATTTAAATACTTTAATATGCAGTGAGATTCTTCTAAATGTTTAGTCCGTTACTTCGCAAAAAGGTACATCAAATGAGAAACATGATGTTATGTCTAGATAGAACGAAACTCATTACATTATTGTAATGGAAGCCGGCGATACTAAATCACATAATGTAGTACCTCTGTGGCTCTCCTCTGGGGATTCGTATAAGTATTCGCGAAAAACTGTAGGAAATATAAATAATATACGGACGGGTCTAGACTGGTAAAAGACTGGTGAATTTCCAGACATATATTTAAAAATTTAACCCTGGATGTGTTTGGACACTCATCCATAAGATTTTGCTTACTGTTGTCAAACGGCGTTTTTTCTATAATCCATATATGTGATTCTATTTCTTCAATGTCTGTCTCGTTTCACCCTCCTGATATGGGTAAATATGAACTGAACCGAGAGACTATAATCAATAACTAGAGGGTATATGTGCTATACCAATTTGTATATTATAATGCGCTGACACGTATTATGGTCTCTATGCTTCTAGCTTCATCTTTTATATGTGCATATGCGTCTCTGTGCATCTGCAATGCAGATGCAAACTAATGAGTTTTAACGAAATAAAATTAGTTTAATTTTGTAAAATAGTAAAATAAAAGAGGAAAATATAGAAGGAAAAATAGCGCCGCAGGCGAAATTTTTTCCAAAAATTACGCTGTATGCCAAAAATTTACATTCAAAATTTTGAATATTCAACGAAATTTTCAAAAATTTTCGCCTGCGGCGCTGACTGCATTCTTAACGGTGCTTGTTACTATCCGGTGCATCCGGCGGACCCCCCTAAAATTCGGAAACCAGATACCGGATGGCGAAAAACACCGGATAACCGGATACGGATGCAGCCCTGATCTGCATCTATGTCATCTGTGTCAATTAATGGTCAGGAGATTATTCATTTTGTTGAATTGAACAGAAAACAGTCGAACCTCTCTAAATCGACACCCCTAGGGTCCGGCAAAGTGGGCACACGCCCTAAATGACTAAACCCAAAATGACTAAACCCAAAATGACTAAAGTATACCATGGGAATTTCTAGGGCACAAGGGCGCCGGAGCGGACAAAATGCGTACGAACAGACTTTTGGGTTTCCCCAATGCTACCTACCCCCTAAATCGACCCCGGGGAGTTCAAATCCGGGCTCAGATTTTATCTGGTCCCGCCACTAAAGTTGGGAAAATCGCATTTTTGGTACAAAATGCCCCAAAAATGGCCATTTTTGACGCGTTACGTTAAAATTAATTGCATATTCCGAGGTTTCTTGGGGTATACCGTTTTTGGATACGAGGAATCCAAATTTGACGTCAGATCAAGCATAGGCCCACCACGAAAATTGGGTAAGTAGTAGTTGTGTTTTTGGATGATTTTGGCGGGAAAATTATAACATTCCAAACGAGATATCTCTTGTTTTTTATTTCGTCTCCAGTCAGGTTTTTACAGTATAACAGAATTTTCATTACTACAGTCGTCCCTCTCTAATCCGACCCTATCCGTTTTGGCCGAAAAGGGTCGGATTAGAGAGGGTGACGGATTAGAGAGGGTCGGATTAGAGAGGGAATTTCCATACAAAAAAATCCATCTCGGCCAAAATGGGTCGGATTAGAGAGGGTGATTTTCAGAAAATGATTTTTCAATCAATAGGGTCCCCCCTATGGATTTTTTGGCGAAAAATGCAGGATGGGGAGAACTAAAGAAAAATGCCTTATAAGCGTGAATAAGCATAAAAATTCTCTTGTATAATTTTTTATGTTTTTTGGTCTATGTTTTTTTAATTTTAAGCAAATTTCTGGTAAAATAAGTAAGTAACCTAACTAGATCGACTATTTAAATCGTGAATAAGCGTTCTAGATGGGTCCCATTTTAACTAAAAAATTTCCCAAAAAATAAAAAATTTGCTTAAATCCAAAAAATGGAAATTTTTAAAAGTTAAAATAGGACCCATCTAGAACGTTTATTCACGTCTTAGATAGTCGATTTAGCTAAAAAAAATTTCTCTCAAAAATTTTAAGTTTGTAAGGTTTATGCTTATGCTTATAATTTATTCTTACTAAAAAGTTTTCCAAAATAGAGTCCAAAAATGAAAATTTTTGTAGTTAAAAAAACTCTTTGCAAAAAATTGTCAAAAACACACCAGTTGCGTATAAATAAGCCTCTAATTCGGCACCATTTGGCCGGAGCGGAGAAGTAAGAGAGGATGAAAATCAAAAATAATGGAAAAATGGTCAAAAACACACAAAATATGCTTGCCAAATTTTGAAGAAAATTTTTAATTTAGATAAAGTTTTACTTGAAAATTTGAATTTTGGATGTGAAATTCAGAAAATTTCTCCGGCCGCCGCCAATGGCCGCGGCCGGAGAAAATTTCTGAAAAACAAAAGGGGGGACCCTTTTGTCTTTTTTCTGCCCTGACCCCCAAAATGGGTCGGATTAGAGAATTTGGGTCGGATTAGAGAGGGAATTTCCATACAAAAAAATCCGTCTCGGCCAAAATGGGTCGGATTAGGGAGGGTGACGGATTAGAGAGGGTCGGATTAGAGAGGGACGACTGTATATCACTAATGCGCTAGTGATATTATGCAAATTTGTTATTCAATGCACTTTTTTCATTGAATTTTATAAAAATGTAACCAGGTGTATTGATCTTCTACCTAGTATTTTAGTACTATGCGGGCCGTCAAAGTTAAGGGTCATTCTTACCAGTGCTTAATCGATTTTTCAGAGGTGCATTCTTAGGGGTGCTTAATTTGGAAATAGTCCTTTTTAGAGTAATTTTTTGCGAGGAATCCGAATTAGAGGTCAAAATTTAGCTAAATATAGACAAAATTTAGACAAAAGTGAAAATTACAAAAAACACACCCCTAAGAATGGCCTCAAAACAGCGTTTCAGAGAAAATGCACCCCTAAGAAGTGCCCTAAAAAATGCACCCCCAGTATTGGCATAGCCAATACTGGACGCCGAGTTTTTTTGTATTTCAGTGCTATGCTACTATAGCTCAAGAAATACATCTCATTTCATAGTTAGAGTGCAGGTTTCATATCTTTCAGCTTCTTCTCGTGCCTGGGATGTCTACTTCCATGATTGGAAAATCTGACAGGTTAGATAGACAAGGAAATGTCTGCACATGTGCATACTGTCTTAGATAGAGGAAATCATTTCTGTCTGATACTTTTCGCAAATTATGCGACTGAATATTTAACCGACGTTATTACGCGAAATCGTTATCCAACTCATATATGAGCTAATTCTATGCTGATTACCTCTCTCACATCCACCCATTCATTTTCAAAAAGTCGTCAATAGTCTCGAAAGATGTATAACTGTTGTTTCAATAGCATGTCATTCAAGGGATTTTTGTCGATATACTTTTTTTATATTATGGACTTAAAAGGGCACTTGTCTGCTTATCATATTCTATAAACACATTCGGTAAAGCATTTCCTAGAGCTATGAATTATTCATATTGAAGAAATATTTTCCACATTTTCAAAAAATCGATTTTTTTTGAAAACCATGTGGTATTTCAATAGCCACATGGTGTTTGAGCATTTCAATAGCCCTATGAATTTTCGATCATAGGGTACCCCATGGTCGAAAATTCCCTTAACGCATCAAAAATGGCCACTTTTGGGCCATTTTGTACCAAAAATGCGATTTTCCCAACTTTCGTGGCGGGACCAGATAAAATCTGAGCCCGGATTTGAACTCCCTGGGGTCGATTTAGGGGGTAGGTAGAATCGGGGAAATCTAAAAGTCTGTTCGTACGCATTTTGTACGCTTGTGCCCTAGAAATTCCCACGGTATACTTTAGTCATTTT
Source organism: Ditylenchus destructor (assembly GCA_022814885.1). Lineage (NCBI taxonomy): Eukaryota > Metazoa > Nematoda > Chromadorea > Rhabditida > Anguinidae > Ditylenchus > Ditylenchus destructor. Next base: position 31,419 of record JAKKPZ010000405.1, read on the forward strand.
GGGCGCACCCCATGTTGGATTTAGTCATTTTGGGCGCACTCCTGGAAATGCCGACGGTATACTTTAGTCATTTTGGGTTTAGTCATTATGGGTTTAGTCATTTTGGATTTAGTCATTTTGGGTTTAGTCATTTTGGATTTAGTCATTTTGGGTTTAGTCATTTTGGCATAGTCATTTTTGGTTTAGTCATTTTGGGCGCACCCCGGCAAAGTGTCGGTTTAGGGAGGGTAAATTTTTTCCAAAGAGATAAATGGCCGGAAAATGCAATCTTTTATGTTTTTACGCAGTTTTTGACCCACTTATACATTCATATGCATTAAAACAACACTATTTTACCTTAAATTTACGTAATTTTTACATAGATTGTCATAGCTAGCGAGCTGTCAAGGGCCATGCCAAGGAGAGCGAATGTGCTATTTTTTGTATTTCCCGTCAAAATGAGCTCGATTTTCGTGTTCTATGCCAAAAACTAAGAATATGAGCCAATTTTTGCCAAAAAAAGTTAATAAAATAAAATTTTTCTGAAAATTTTGCCTTGGTCCCGCAAAGGAACTTTGGGAACACATGTGAAATTCCAAGAAAATATAAAACATAAGAGGAAATTAGGCTGAAAAGGTTAAAAATGAGCGAAAATTAAATAAATGGAGGAAAATTAGGCACACATTTTTTGAAATGTGAAGCAAAATTAACAAAAATATTTAAAATTTGGAGAAAATCCCCTTAATTTTTCCGGTGGTGCATTCTCCTATGCTTCAACCTCCTATACTTTTTTTCTCCTCACCTCCCGAGGTATCGGTTTATGGAGGTATTTGATGTAAATCCTTATATTTTGGCCGGGACCGGGCAAAGCTGTCGGTTTATAGAGGGTGTCGCTGTATAGAGATGTTGGTTTAGAGAGATTCGACTGTATCTCGAATAGCGTTTCTATACTGAATAGCTTTTCTGGATTGAAACTCAAATGGCAAATTGGCCAAGTTGGGGATACCAAGGTGGTGAGGTTCGCGCATTAGATATTGTAACACGATTTTTTGTCAAAAAGTATGATTTTTCAATAAATCGACCGAAAATTTGAATTCCCCGTAATTTTTTACGTCTAGATGGTATTTCATAGTCATGTTGGGTTTAGTCATTATTGGTTTAGTCATTTTACAAGAGTCAAACATGCCGCTACGCGGCATGTTTGACTCTTGTAATCGGTTAGGGTGCACAGCGTCATATTGGGTTCATCATCGCTTCGCGCACCGCCATCAGCGGTCAGATTGGGTTCTTCCTAAGCATAAATTAATTGTACTAAGCATAAATTAACCTCTGTAAGTGAGGAACACAGAAACTTTTCTTTGTAGCATCGAAAAACCTGCTTTTTGACACTTTTTGGCAAAAAATGGCCACTTTTCCATACCTCCGCACCCTAATTTTCACATTTCCGGCCTCGCCTGCTCAATACCTACAAAATGAGCTATTACGCACCTCCATAAGTGAGGAACACAGAAACTTTTCTTTGTAACATCGAAAAACCTGTTTTTTGACACTTTTTGGCAAAAAATGGCCACTTTTCAATACCTCCGCACCCTAATTTTTACATATTCGGTCTTGCCTCCTTAATACCTACAAAATGAGCTATTATGCACCTCTGTACGTGCGGAACACAGAAACTTTTCTTTGTAGCATCGAAAAACCTGCTTTTTGACACTTTTTTCCAAAAAATGGCCACTTTTCCATACCTCCGCACCCTAATTTTCACATTTCCGGCCTCGCCTGCTCAATACCTACAAAATGAGCTATTACGCACCTCCATAAGTGAGGAACACAGAAACTTTTCTTTGTAACATCGAAAAACCTGTTTTTTGACACTTTTTGGCAAAAAATGGCCACTTTTCAATACCTCCGCACCCTAATTTTTACATATTCGGTCTTGCCTCCTTAATACCTACAAAATGAGCTATTATGCACCTCTGTACGTGCGGAACACAGAAACTTTTCTTTGTAGCATCAAAAAACCTGTTTTTTGACACTTTTTGGCAAAAAATGGCCACTTTTCCATACCTCCGCACCCTAATTTTTTGCATTTCCGTCTTTACTCGTCGAGACCTACAAAATGAGCTATCACACACCCCCGTAGCGAGGGTACACAGAAACTTCTGGCTTTGTCAAACAAAGCTTCACTTGCGGCTTAGGGAGATTATTAGATATTAGATTAGGTTTAGTCATTTTGGGTCATTTTTTTGAAAAAATGGTTTGCCGGGAAAATTTGTTAAATAATGTATTAGCACATCCGTACGAACATTTTAAGCTATCACTCGCCGAAACTGCGGCGCAAGGGGTCTAACCATCACCCCTCATACACAGCTTTAGCTTACTGGGGGGGGATATAACCAGTCATAAAGTTGTGTGAAAAAATCAAGAAAAAATGTACTAAGCCCAAAAGCATACCATGGAAATTGATGTTGCAATTTTGAATATACAGCATTAGAACAGCATTTTTCCTCATTTTGCTGATTTTCAAAAACTTACTATATAGTAAAAGTATTTTTTCTAACTTCGACAATTTTCTAATGATACCGTAAAGTATTATTTCCTTGTAGCAGTTCTCCTTTATATTGGTTTGGCCGGAAATTCGTGTCGGTGTTTTTAAATATAATTTTTTCTCACGTAACGCTAGAGTGCCTATGAGTGTTATATACTGTTTGATAGCCAAGGGTTTTCTCCATGCAACCATACTTAAATTATATTTTAGCTTTGTAAAAAATTGTTAGCTATTTGTGATTCCATGAAAAATTTCAAAATCACCAATTTTTGAGCTATTTTTATATCATTTGTATGCAAAAATATTAGGCATTCTATTTCCAATTGTGCAATATTATAGAGCAATATCAGCTCTAGTACTTACCTTTTACAGAACATTTTTTCGTTTGATGGCTGCAGAGATATGACCATTTTAAGAAATGACGTCGCTCGAAAAATGGAAAATTTCGATTTTTGCGATTTTTTCAGTTTATGTCTCAACTTTGAGCGGTCATATCTCGCAGAATTTCGACGCAAAAGTTATTCTGTAAAAAGTATGTTTGTAGAGCTAGACCTTGTCTACAAATGCCGCAATGCCACGTTTTAGAATAGTGCCAAAAGATAAAAAAAATTATCCATGAAAGTTGCTAAAAATAACCAAAAATCAATTTTTGGATGTGCTTCCTTAGAACTATCATAAAGTAATGATTACATATAATGGTAAATCATGCTATATACGGTTTGAAAGAGGAATGAATGTGCTACCGAATGGTATGTAACACTCAAGAAAAACACCGCTTTAGATTAATAAAAATTGACTTTGAAAACACCGACAATAATTTCTGGCCAAACCAATAGTTAGCCCAAACTCGGAGAAAACATTTTTTTATTTGAACGATACTATACAGTAAGGTTGTAGATACATTCCGTGACCAGGGTCGTCCGTGATTTTTCTAATGTCGATTGGATCAAATGTTTTTGTGAGATCTATGATAGACCAAACAACAATATTTAGTAAAGACGTTATTGATGTTAGCTCCAAACATGTAGACGTCATTTTCATGAAGCCATGATCGTTGGATAGCAGCAATGATATTGCACCTAGCCAATTCTACGTAGCGCCGAAACAATGTTCATTTTGTATTTGGTTTTTAATAAGATGTGAGAAAAAGCGTTATTTCCCATAAATTCGTCGAAATCAATTTGCTGTAATTCCGCGGTTGCGAAAGCAATCATTGGAATGTACTATAATATTATGGTAATGAGAACCTTCGAAACTTCTCCAATATTTGTCTTATTCATTTCTCACGTGGAAAAATAATCTAGTTAATTACTAATTTTTGTTTGGAACAAAGTAAGTATTCGAGTATGGAAAATCAGACAGAGGTAAATATATTTTACGACTAGGTTTCGAAATACCGATATTTTCCTACAACAAAATATTTTGCATAAAATTTTACCTTTTAGGCAGAGATATGTAACAGTTAAAATTTTGTATTTGAGTATTTCACAGAGTCGGTGTAAAATTTCCAATTTTTTGTAGAAACCAATTATGATGTTATTTTATGAGTGAATTTGTGGAAATGCATTTGTGAAATTATAACGCAAGTTGCTCTCCGAAATTATTTGGTTTTTCACAAAGCCCAAGAAGTACCATTAATTTCGGAAATAAAACGTAAATCTGGGTATAGGTAAAATAAGTAAATTGTATAATAAGAATAACCCTACAGCTCGTTGTTGCTACAATTTAGAATTTTTCTTTAAACAACATCTTCTAAAAAATGGTTTTGAGATATGCGCTAATATGCAACCGACTTTTCAGCTCTACAGATCGTATAACGCTGAAGAATCTCAACACATTTTAGTTAACTTTATGATCCCAGCTGTAATTCTTTTGAATGTCGTGGCAATATTTGGAATATTCGGCAATTTGAACATAATATACGCAACAATTGTGCGAAGGTATGCAAAATTTTTATTCTACAGATCCACAGGATTTCCAGGACTGTTCCCGGTTTTTTGTGATCCCGAAATATCTCATTTCAGGCTTTCCTGATCCTATCGGTTTCCAAGTTCATACACTACAAGTTGAAATGTTTATAAAAATATAATGTTTTGCAGATCCTTCCGTCGACACTTTCACTTTCTGCTCGCTGTAGCTTCGTTAGCTGATTGCATGCATTTATGCTCTGCTTTTATACTTGCATTTTTCATTGTCACCAACAAGCCTTTTATAAGCCTTCAGACTTGTCTGATAGCCCAATTCATTCCACTTATTGGTTCATTGGTGGGTAATGAATCGATTTTGATCATCGCTGTCGATCGGCTGATCTGCGTAGCATCGCCCCAATTGTAATTAAGTTTCAAAAATTCGAGTAACGATTAATTTTACTATAAATGGCTTTTTACAATTGAATGGTCGACGTCCGGAAATTTGGAAATTTTCGATAATTATTTAGTTGATTATTTTATTTTGGAAAACTTGTTAAAGATATCATACTACCTATAGTAGCGCAAACAAATGTGTTGTTTGGAATTCTGTACGGAGCTTTAAAACTCTAATGAAAATTGAACAAAATGGACATTTTGTTAAATTTTATAAATACATTTTCCTTTTTTGGTTCCCGACTGGAATGATGTTATGGAGAGTGTTTTAAAGACACACAGCCAAAATATAGTTGGTATATATACATATATATACATATATAGCTACCGGTTTTGGCCCACACCACCTATGTGATGGTTTATGGAACTCGTACTGCTTTGGACAATCCAAACTTGTAAGTATACTTCCGGATGGGACCGGTCAAAATCCCCATAGTGGACCTTTTTGCCATAACCTTTTACTGGAACATTCTAGAAGGATGGGTAAAGGCTCAAATGAGAGCTGACCCTGGGCTACCGATCGTGAACCTTGTATCGAAATCCGGCGTGCAATATATCGATCGGTAGCCCAGGGTCATAGCTCTCATTAGGAGTCTAGGTAAACCCCCCCCGGTAAAAACCCCCCCGCTCGCCATTTTTGCCATAACTTTTTACTGGAACCTTCTAGAAGGATGAGTAATAGCTTAAATGGAAGCTAAGACTCTGGGCTACAAATCGGTATATTACTTGCCACATCTCGATTCAAGATTCTCGAGATTTAATTATTTTTGTCTCAAAATTTCAACTTTTTTTGAAAATTCGAAAATCTGAGACAAAAATAATTAAATCTCGAGAATCTTGAATCGAGATGTGGCAAGTAATATACCGATTTGTAGCCCAGAGTCTTAGCTTCCATTTAAGCTATTACTCATCCTTCTAGAAGGTTCCAGTAAAAAGTTATGGCAAAAATGGCGAGCGGGGGGTTTTACCGGGGGGTTTACCCATTCCCCTCATTAGAGCCATTACCCATCCTTCTAGAATGTTCCAGTTAGTAAAAAGTTATGGCAAAAAGGGCCACTATGGGGATTATGACCGGTGGGATTTTGACCTACACTCCTTCCGGATTAACTGCAATATTTTTCGATCAACGCTTTCTATTAGGCTTGTTGTCTGTTTCATTGGCGAGTCCTTACATGGGGAGATATCACGAATTGCATTTGTTCACATCATCATGTTTAACTGCGCAACAGTGCTGTGTTATGTTTGTCTTTGGCTTGTTTGCCGTCTGAAATCCAGTGAGGTTTTCAATAAACTTTTGTCTTGAGGTCTTAAAGGATTTAGAGATATTGTTCAACAGTTGCGGCATTTAATGATTCATACAAAACTTTAGGCGTTCGGGAAACCTCAACGAAAGTATTAAAGTCGTTGACTGTCATAACTGCGGTGGTGCTCATGGGCTGGACAATAAATGCTGTAGTATTAACCGTATCTGGGAGCATACTCAAATTGGATATGGTGAAGCTGTTCTTTCTCGAGCTCTATTTTGGGATTAATGTATTGGCTTCATGTTCTGCGAACTATCTGATACTATACAAGTTTAGGTAGGAATGCTTTGATGTGAAAATTGTTTCAAGTTGTAAATGATACGTAGTATTTATGCAAAATCTCAAATATTTAAATGGTATGGATGAAATCCACGATTCTCTGTCGTATGTGGTATTTAGTATTTTTGGTTATGACTTTGCGAATTTTTAGGACTTTTTACTTGTGTCTAGTTGTGTCTAGATAATTTTCTTTTGACAAAAATACCTGAAAACACTAAAACTATCAAAACGCACTTTCAAACAACTAACAGTGCCGAAAAGAGTTAGAAATTAAACCTTAAACAGTGTCAGTTAGTCCGAGAGCAGTTGATCCTTATGTATTTTTCCGAGAATGAAAATGGCTGTTCTCACCATCTTATGGAGTTCGAAGAAAGTATGCAAAATCTGAGTATTTACAATTAAAGGAATTATTGCACATGTGACAAATTAA